>OX638373.1:16603178-16690223 GCA_951812925.1 Calliopum simillimum | reverse complement strand
ATACAAAAAATGTATGATAAAGAGAGCAGAGGATCTGCACAAATGTGAAACTCAAAATCAGGGTTCGAAAATATCCGATATTTATGATATATATGATATATATCCGATATATATCATAAATATCCGATATATGTCAAAATTTTGAATACATAACCATTTTGTATGAAAGCCATATTATTACTTTATTGTATTATTTATGTATACTATTTGCATATGAATTGTCAATTACTTTCTTTGCAACAAAAAATAATAGAATAAACATAAAAAAAAACTAGTTCTTTCGTGACGAAATTTTTCTGACACGACTGACACCATTAATGCCGGCAGAAGTGTTGCCATTTATGGATAAGAACATACTATTAGGGAGTTTGTTTTAACTCTACTCCAACGCCATCTACATTGGGAAGTAGAAATGCAGTAACAAACGCCAAAAATTACTTAATAATATAAAATTTTTAAACAAATTTTGTACTGATGTATATCATAAAAAATCATTTGATATATATCGGATATATATCGGATATATATCATGATATATATCCATTGATATATATCCTCGAACCCTGCTCAAAATAAAGTCCAATATGACAGCAGAGTATTTCTCAGTTGCCTAACAGAATTGCAGAATCTTGTCGGTTTCCTTCGCGCTCGCAAAATACCAATTCACCGCTGCGAAATTTTAGGCCAACTGGACTTATGCACAAGATAAAGTTGCGAAACATTGTTGCTTAGCCGAAATGCCATTTTTTAGAATATATTTTTTTTTGCATATAGTTATTGCATGCGACTTCCTACACGATAAATGTTTACCAACTTATAAAATTCGATGATTCATATTAAACTAAATCTTCGAATATCTTTTACAGATATTTGCTAGCATGAGGAATTATGCGCCTAATGTCTTAGATAATTTTTTCGAGACGGACTTGTACATCATATAGTCAAATAAAAAGTAGTCACAGACAATTTCAACTTACTTGTTGTTCCTGTGACTGATTTTGTAATTGATTTCCAATAAGGCTCCACTGATTAAGTGCTGCAGCTACAATTGCAGGATTCATAGGCAAAGAATTTAAGTTCAGTCCCACACCCAATGGATTATTCATATTCGGACCCTGATTAGTTGGATTCTGTCCTTGAGGGTTTATTCCGAGTGCTTGCAAATTTGGCATATCTAAATTTCCACGGTTTTGCTGATTGTTCCAACCATTACCTCCACTATTAGGCATTTGTTGGTTTTGCATGTAATTACCACCAGAACTACTTCCGCGATTAAATGGGACAATGGGTCCATCTTGGCGACTAAGCGAATTCGAATTGCCCATCATGCTACCAGACCCTCCACTGTTTCCAAGTCCACCCATACCACTACTACCATTCATACCATAACCTATACCACCACCACCTAAGCCCATTGGGCCACTGTGAGGATTTGTTAGGTTTCCGGCATTATTCAAACTATTCATCATTGTGTTGCCATTGTTGCCACGTGGATGTGAATGTCTTCCTCCCGAATTCATACTTCCTCCTTGGTGGTGCATTGCATGCATGCCATTGCTTCCACTACTGTTATTAGAATTATAATTGTTATAGTTAGGTTGCTGATTCGTATTACTTCGGTTTTGCTCAGCCTTTGGTGCAGCGTTTGAAACATGAACAGAAACTCCTAAATAATGTTAGAGTGTTTATAAAAAATCAAAGGCAATAGACATACCTTTTATTATATGATCTTCACCACAAAGGGATTGTGCGATTTCTGGATCCAAGAATGTAACAAAACTAAACGCTCTAAAAGGTTTGGGTATGAAAACGTCAGTAACTTCACCAAATTTCGAGAAATATTCACGTAAATCATCTGCAGTAATATCTTCTGTGCAACGACCTACGAAAACCTTACAGGGCACTTGGTGAACCATTCCCTAAGAATGAAAGGAAACATTAATAACACATATTAAATTGATAGCGTGACAAAAAAACCTTTGAATTTGGTACTTTAACTTCACACCAACGTCCATCAATCAAGTGCCGAGTTGAAAGTACACGCATTTGGGCTTCGTAAGAACCAAATCTTATAAAACCGAAACCTTTGGATTGACCAGAGTCCGAGTCTTTTTTAACCTGTGCCATTAAAACTTCGCCAAATACATCAAAATATTCACGCAAACTGTCTTCAGTGGTTTTCCAAGGCAGGCCTAATACAATAAGATCAGTACAACGTAATCGTGTTTCTATACGTTTCGTTTTAGCTGTAGAATTTTCCAAATTGTCATCGCTCTTGCGTTTATTTTCTAAAAAAAAAAGAAATAAAGTTACACAAACTGCATATATTTTGTAATTATTTTACCTTTAGGAAACACACAAAAATATATCTCTGATCCCCATCCTTTTTCACTTGAAGGAGGGGTAAAAACGACCTTCATTTGATCGCACACCACGAACAGCTTTAGTATCTTCATTACGATATTTTAAGCCACATGCACCAGGAAACTGTGCTTGTAGAGTTGATAGCAATAATGTACCATCTTCTTCTGACGGCAGTTCTATTGGTTCTTCGCTTTCTTCTTCTGCAACTTGTATAAAGTCCATTGTCCTGCTCTTAAGATTAAGTTATATCACCAGCCAAACTTTTATTTCGCCTATAAAATTTTAAAAGGTTAAGTTTAAGTTCAATTTTATTCGCTAATTTACTTGACTATATTAAAAGATCTTGCGCACATGAAAATAATCTCAATCCAAATACACATAATCGATGTAAGCAAATTGCTAAGCGAATATACATACATATACACAACAAACATAGGTTTTAAATTTTTACTAATTAGAGTAATTAATAACGTAAAATGTTTTTTTTTTAGGGGGGGGGGGGGGGGAGTGGTAGTGAAAAATCTTACGCAGGGTAGGGGGGTTACACAATATCTTACGTAAGATTCACAATATTATTATTAAATGAAACGCAGCGCATGCATACAATAATTAATTTAATAAAAAATTATACATATCGTAAGCTTTCTCAGAGCTTTTATAAGTCACATAATCAAAACTTTTCAATAGAGATGAGCTTAATCAGTATTGGTCTTGCTAATTTTTCGAGACCAAGACGCTGATATAACGTTAAGATTAAGACCAAGACCAAGTCAAGATGATAGTCAAGACCAAGACTGGTATTCGGTTTTCGGCAGCTAATGTTAAAAAAAATGTCACACCCCTTTTGAACATAGAATCGTTTCTCAATACGGAATATGGCATTTTAAAAACCCATCTGCTTTGAAAAATAAGATTACGAAATTCTGCATACTGAACACCGTTTAGCAATTTTTTCAATGTTTTTTATTACCAAGGTCAAGATCATGACCAAGAACAAATGCATGATTAAGACCAAACACATGACCAAGACCGATACCAAGACTTAATAGCCAAGATTAAGAATAAATATAAATACCAAGACCAAGCCTGCTAAGGTGACGAAATATGAAATGAAAAAGTATATTACAGTGATTAGCACTGCTTGGTGTAATACGCCAAAAATATTTAATAATACAGGCTTAAATTTATTCACAACAAATAAAGTACAGTCATAGGCAAATCTATTTTGACAAAAAAAAATCTGTGTATTTTAGATTCTTATACGATATATATTTATATATCAAGAAAAGCAGCATAATATCCATAAGTTCCATAGATAGTTTAATTTGTAAATAACATAAATTTTTAAATATTCACTCTTTAATAAAAAAAAATAATGAGCCAAATGTAAAAATATAAGGTGGCAAGTGTTTTGACATAACCATAGAATAGTCACTGTTTTACAGCAAAAATTGCGAATCGAACGATTGAATTTTATTTCAGTTACTTGGAGTGAGCTGATCTAAAAAAAGTAAAAAAAAAAAAAAAATTTACAAGTGCAGTGTTGCCGTTTTCGAAGAAAAACTATTTTTCTAGGTATGACTTCACTTAAACTTATCTGTAGAGAGAACGGCTAGTCCGATTTCAATTAAGGATAGTTTTCTTAAAAGCCAATTAAATTATGTTTCTAGCGAGGTTTCACTTTTTGTAATCTACTGAAAAGTTGTTGAGTTATAGTAGTTGAAAATTAAAATTTTGATATTTTGATTCCCGCTAAGTTTTTCTGAACTAATATTTTTAAAAAGTTTAAGATTTATATCTGTATCAAAAGCCTATTTTATTAAAAAAATTTTGAGGCCCAGCGAAACAAAATCAAATAAAAATTGACAAACTTTTAGGCTTTTAAGTACATACATTAACAAAATTAAATTTTGCTATTTACTGTTTTTGTTACACAGCTTTAAGTATATCTCAAAACAATGATTTTTGCACTTTTGACATAATAGAAAAAAACAAAGTTCAGATTTGTAATTAGAAAGTCCCAATCCACTACAAACGGCTATCATTTTGATTAAAAGGTTTTTATTTTAATCAACAAGTTGGTTTATGCTTGAAGTTACAAACATTCGGCTTCGGCCAAACCTTCGGCTTATTTTGGCCGAAAAGAACTATTCATTAAAAGCAGTTTTACAAAAAAGATTTTTTTGAAAGCGGAATAAGTCCATTTTTTCATCTACTGCTATGCAGAAGGTTTTGCTTTTAAATCAATTTAAAAATATTGGCAAGCGTTATTAAACTGGTGTTAAGTGTTTACCACTGTAAATTAATCAAATTTTGTTATGTTGTAAAAATTTTTACAAGTGTAATAGAAAATACATAGATGAGGTTTTTTGGTCTGAATGGACTTATTCCACTTTCATTTACAATAAATATAAAAATTTGTTATACTTTTGTATGACTTATTCCATTTTCAGTCACAAAATATTTTGTAAATAAAAACAAAGGAAGATTAAAACTTAGAAAAATTTTACTTTTAAAACTGTTGTTGTTTCCTTTATTTTCTTTTTGCTCAAGTAGGGCTCTGGAAATTAGTTACACCAACAAAAACAAAAAGTTCTTGTCGGACCTACTTTCGGAGATATAGCTATCGGAAGATCGAGATATATCTTTTATAAAAATTATTATAAGTTGGGAACCCCAGAAAGGAATAATATTAGTGCCATACGAAAGATATGTTAACTTCCTACAAAATCGACCCACAAAAATTTTAATTCGAGTAGTGGTTTTGGAGATATTGCAAATTTTCAGAAATTTTGAAATTTTGCATAGTTTTAGTAACATATTAGAAAAGTCCAATTTATTTCCTTTCTTTTGACATGTAATTTGTACCTGATTTCTTGCAATACGTATTTTTTTTTTTATAGGAAAACAAAAAAGTAAACCAGAAAAAGTCAATTAAGGTCTAAGTTATTGAAAAACATCGAAAGAGTCTACAGGAATCGAAATTAATCGAAAACTATCCAAAAACATCGTTATTGTTGTTTTTATTGCTGTTATTATTATTTTTCTTGTTGGTATTATTGTTGTTCTTGTAATGTTTTCCTAAATTTCATGAAAATTTCTGTGGTTCACTTTTTTGTTTTCCTATAAAAAAATATGATATGATAATGCAGGGGAAATTTGGTGCAAATTACATGAAAGGAAATAAATTGGGCTTTTGTAATATGTTACTAAAACTATGCATTAATGATACAGTTTTCGGAAAAATAATGCTTTTTAAAGAAAAATTATCAAAATTTCTGAAAATCTGCAATATGAAAGTAGAATAAGTCCATTCGATCAAAAAAACTCAACTATTTTCTATTACACTTGTAAAAACTTTTACAGCATAACAAAATTTGATTAATTTACAGTGGTCAACACTTAACACCAGTTTAATAACGCTTGCCAATATTTTTAAATTGAGTCGCACGCAAACCCTTTAATATCTCAGTTTATGAAAAAGTGGACTTATTCCACTTTCAAGAAAACCCATTCATATCATTTATTCGTTAAATGTGGCTAAGATGCTTGAAAGCCCTAATATTTTTCTTAAAAACTTACTTTAATTTCTGTTTATATCTTCATGCTTCTGAGAGATATCGTAGACCGAAATATTGGCAAAACGGGTTTTTTGCACTTTTGCGTCTTTTTAGGTTAGGATATCTTTGAGGAAAAAAAAGATATCAACATAATTTAAATTAGGTTTTAAAGGCAAAGGTTAGGACTTTTAAGTTCTTTACCAGATTTAACGAAATTAAAATTTCTTTCACTTTTTAAAAATGTTCAACGAACGGACTACATCTAAATACAGCTGCTTGACACCCCGAGTAAAAATTGAAAAAAAACTAGTAAGGGTGGTATCCTTAGCCTGGCCAAAAACTAAATACCCTACACTGCATTTCAAGTATATTATTAAAAGAGTATAAGAAGAAATTGCTTATATGGGAAGTGCCACGCCCTCGCCTCCGAGCTTACCTTGTTTTTGTGTAGAGCTTGCATTTACTGTTTTGAGTGTTTGAGTAAAATTCGGTTAGGTTTTCTTAAAAGAATCTTTCAGTACAGCATTTTGAAACTTTCGCTTATATGAGAGGTGCCACGCCCTCTAATCCTACTTCGTCTACTTTTAGTTCAGAATTTGCAATTAATGTTCTTAGTGTTTGAGTGAAATTTGGTTGAATTATCTCAAAAAACACTTTCATTATATAATTTTGAAACTTTTGCTTATATGGGAGGTGCCACGCCCTCGCCTCCGAGTTTACCTAGATCTTCCCTATAGCTTTCATTTATAAATCCAAGAGTTTGAGTGTAATTTGCTTGGGTTTTCTCAAAAAACACTTTCCGTATAAAATTTTTAAACTTTTTTTTATATGGGAGGTTTCACGCCCTCTAGTCCGAATTCGCCTAGTTTTAGCTCAGAGCTTATAATTTCTTTCCCTAGTATTTACGTGTATTTTGCTTCTGTTATTGCAAATAATACTCTTATTATTGCGTTTTGAATATATTTTTTGTATGGGCAGTAGGCGTGTCCGTTAACCGATTTCGCTCATTTTCAATCCCCCGAGCTAACTTTTACGACGGAGGCAGAATACCAAATTTCATTGAATTATGTTGCTCAGTTTTCCCAAAAAATGTATTTCCACACACACCCAGCCACCCAGCCAGCCAGACAGACGGACATGGCTATATCGACTCAGGAGGTGACGCTGATCGAGAATATGTATACTTTTCCATATCTGCCACGCCTCCTTCTCTGCGTTACAAACGGAAGGACAAAGTGAATATACCCTGGGTGTAGGGTATAAAAACAGATTTTCAGTGATAAAACTCATGTATATTAGATATTAAAGTAACAAAAACAATTTTTTATTGCAATTCAACGTAAACTAAACATTAATTATTGATTCAAGAAGAAAAAAAAAACTATTCAACAGTTCTGAAATGTAGTGAACTTTCTTTTGTTACGTGTATGGCATACGGCTGAATTTAGATGTAGTCGGTTCGTTGAACATGTTTAAAATGTAAAAGAAATTTTAATTTCGTTAAATCTGGTAAAGTACTTAAAAGTCTTAATCTTTGCCTTTAAAACCTTATTAAATTATGTTGATAATTTTTTTTTCATCAAAAATATCCTAACCTAAATAGACGCAAAAGTGCAAAAAACCCGTTTTGCCAATATTTTGGTCTCCGATATCTCTTACAAGCATGAAAATATAAAAATAGTTCAAATTAGGTTTAAAATAAAAAGATTAGGGCTTTCAAGCATCTTAACAAATAAATGATATGTTACATAGTTATATACTTAGCTTCAAAAAATGAAAAAAAAAACGACTTTTTTTTGGTTTTTATATTAGAAAACTATACACGATAGAGCAATTCTGAGGTCGGATTCGCGCTAGGCACCGCAAAACACATCGAATGTGATTATTTTGATTCTTGTTTATTGTAGTTAAAAAAAAAAATTTATTTTTGTATGGGAAAATGGCTCAATTTGAAAAGGGGTTATCTCAAAATTTAGTCGAGGAGTCACGAGCGAAAATTTTTTTATACATCATTTGAACGATAAGTAAGAAACAGATATGTTCTACTTAACACTGCAATTGAAGCCTTTAATATGTTGCCATCAAATCTCTCGAATAGTACTAGTTAAGAATATTTGAAAAAAAACGTAAGCTCTCTCTTTTTTTTAAATTACTCTTATACCAACTGTATAGTTGTCTGAGTTCTTATCAATACAAAACTAGTAAGAGTGTAACCTTTGGCCTAACCAAACATTAAATACCCTACACTGCAGCATTTTAAAAATTTTGCAAATATGAGAGGTGCCACGTCCTCTTGTCCGAGTTCACCCAGTTTTTGCTCAGAGCTTGCATTTATAGTTCTTAGTGTCTGAGTGAAACTTGGTTGGATTATCTCAAAAAATGTTTCCAGTATAGCGTTTTGAAGCTTTTGCCCTCTTGTCCAAGAGCGTCTAATTTTGGCTCAGAGCATGCATTTATAGTCCTTAGTATTTGAGTGAAATTTAGTTGGATTATCTCAAAAAACTCTCAGTGTGGCATTTTGAAACTTTTGCTTATATGGGAGGTGCCACGCCCTCTTGTCCAGTTTTTGCTCAGAGCTTAAATTTATAGTTCTTAGTATTAGAGTGAAATTTAGTTCGATCATCTCTAAAACCCCTTTCAGCATATCGTTTTGAAGCTTTTGCTTGTAAGGGATGTGCCACGCCCTCTTGTCCGAATTCACTCAGTTTTTGCTCAGAGCTTGCAATTACAATTCGTAGTATTTATGTGTATTTTGGTTGCATTGTCGTGAAAAATACTCCTAACGTTGCATTTTGAATGGGCGGTAGGCGTTGACCAATTTCGCTAATTTTCAATCCCTCGAGCTAACTTTTACGGCAGAGCCACTGTATCAAATTTCACTGAATTATCTTGGTTAGTTTTCCCGTAAAAAATATTTCCACAGATAGACAGGCACCCAGACAGACGGACATGGCTATATCGACTCAGGAGGTGACGCTGATCAATAATATATATTCTTTTCTATATCTGCGTTACAAATGGAAGGACAAAGTGAATATACGTATACCCTTTGTGTAGGGTATAAAAAAAAAATTATCTCTTGATGGAATATCAAGAGTTTATGAGGCTAAAGCGAAAAATTGCATATTTAAAAGACCCATTCAAAATTATATCCTTTAGAAATTTTTCAAGATATAAACATGTGCATTAAATGAGCTCGATGAAAAAGATATTAATATTGGCAATGGAAAAGAAGTTCAGCCTATTGTTGAAAATGAAATTAATTTTGAAAAATCAATTGTAACCACAAAAAGCGGATGAACGGTTAAAAAAACTTTAAAGTTTAATGACATATAATATTATTATTATATAAGCAGTTTATTTTGAAAGTGGCCTAAGTCCATTTCGAGGCAAAAGTAATGTCATAATATGAATAATTTTCTGATAATATTCTGATGAATACGCTATATATGCTTTTAATTTAACTAGAGTTCGCCTTGTGGCCGAAATTCGACCATTTCGATTTGACCATAAAATAAAGCAAAAACTTTTTATACACTTCCTTGGTCGATAAGACAAAAAGCTTTTAATATTCTTCCTTAGGGTTAGGGTTATCTGCATCGGTGCAACAGCTAAGTTGCAATATCGTGCTTTCCATTTAGAGGCGTGTAACTCCTTCTAAAGAGCAAACAGTTTTTGATATTTTTCTGTCCCGTTCATTTTATGCCCATACCAAAATTCATAAAAATCAATCATGCTATCGTCCCTTAGTGCTAACCCTATATATATACCAAATTTCATAAAAATCGTAAGCAGTAGTTTAGCCGTGAGAGCGTTTTTTCCATTTAGGGTGTGGTACCGCCCACTGAAAAACATAATGGTTATATTATCGTTCCTTAGTGCTAACCCTATCTCCACACCAAATTTCGCTAAAATCGATACAGCGGTTTAGACGTGAGAGCGTTTTTGTCGATTAAGGGGCGTGGCACCACCCACTTTAAAAACAAATATAGTCCTATGCACTGCTCCTCCTCACAACCTTTCCAACAAAACAAAAATCAAGCAAATCGGTTGAGATTTAGGTATAGAAACAGGGACTGAACCGATTTCGTTTGCCTATTTATATATAGATTTATTAATTCATGGTAACACACAATAAGCCAGATGGCCAAACAATTTAATGCATTACAGATTTTTTTATTCTATATCTTAACGTAGTGGTTTCAATAATTAAACTTCAAATAAGTTCTTAAAATGATAACAGATTAATATTTAATAATATAAAATAATGTGGTATTTCCTAACGGCTCCACTAAAAATAAAAATCAGTTGGGGGATTCCTTTAAACGTGTAAAAGCCTCGAAAACTTCGTAAACTCGTAAAAGTTGTCAAAATCAATACAAACTTTGACAGTTTTAGGAGTTTACGAGGTTTTCTAGGCTTTTACACGTTTAAAGGAATCGCTCAAGTAATTCTGCAGTCTCGTAAGAAAACTCTAAATTCAAGTTAAAGAAAGGTCCAATTTATGACAATACACAATAAAGCTTTAGAGATTATGGTGGCGAGCTTAGTCCATTTTTTTTTTAAAGTATCTTCAGAACAATCCATAGAGCGCAAATGAACAGGTAAAATATTCCAACAACGGGCGACTCTAAAAAAAGATCTTTCAAATACGGATGTGGAAATCTGCGGCAAAATAATTTGAGTGTTTCTTGAAGACTTCAAACAAATAGTAAGACAATCTAAGTATTTCTAATTATTTAAAAAAATAGTAACATTGAGCGAGATTTAACATAATTAAGGAATGAACAGAATGAATGTTTAACTGTTTATGTCGAGTATACTCGTCAGAGCGAAATGAAAATTTTTCGCATTATGTCGAGTATACTCGTCGTGAAGATAAAAAAAATCGCATTCGTATTATTATTAAACGAATCAACTGAAATTTTTTTTCCTGAAAAAGGGCAAATAAAGATCTTTTAAAAAATGTACATTTAAGAATATTCGTTAGTCTGGCAACCTTATTTATTTTAATACACAATAGCTGAAATAACAAATTCTGAGGAAGTACCGTTACAAAACGATTCTATGTGATATTTTTTTATCAATGAAATAAATTTTGTTTGTTAACAACTAATAAAAATATATATTTTTTAAAAAACCAACACGCAACTTTTGATCATAATTGCCTACTTTTATAGGCAGAAACATTTTACTCTGTTTATGTCGAGTATACTCGTCTTCGATGGAAAATAACTAAGCAGGCAGAAAAAGTTTTTTGAAACAAAATTAAACAGTTAAAGGGTTAAGAAGCTCAAGATATATGGAGAGACATAATCACGTACTCGAATATTATATACAAAACGAACAACCTTTTTGACAACATCTCAAGTTTTCTTACATTAGACAGCCAGAAACAACTTCGAGACAATAATTGGTTTGTGACATTTGGAGCGCATGTGCAATTGTCAGTTTGATATTAACAGGTAAAAAAACTCCAAGATTGTACAGCTTTCTTAACGTAACTACAATTTTTTTAATACAGGGAGTCAATTTGGTAGTCAAATTTAAGTTTGTTGTCAATATAAATGCCTAAGCATTTAATTGTTTCTACAAATTCAATTCGATCGTCAAGTGTTCTTAAATCTAAGTTAAAGTTGTCAAAAGTATTGCGAGAGCCCGGAGTAAATTGCAATGCTTTGGTTTTAGATGAGTTAATTTTCAAGAAGTTTTAAGTCATCCAAGTGGAAACGTTTGAAAGATTAAAGTTAATCGTGTAACGAATGTTGTAGTTATTATTATTAAATTCAATTAGATTTCATTGTTGCAACTATTTTTAAATTATTAATTTGATTTTGGATATAATTATCAAGCCTTTACTGTAATGTTCGAATTTACTTTTTATGTTTCTATGGAAATCTCTTTAGAATAATTTTTTATTGTGTTTCCATAACAATTTCATTCGAAGAGAATTTTGTTATTTTGAAAAATTTATAATTTAATTTTTATCTGAATTTGAATTCATTCAATTTTTAGTCGTTGAACGGAACAGAGCTTATCAAATAAAATATTTTCAAAAATAAAAAAAAAAAAATAAAAATAAAATTTTCTTTCATTAAAACAAAAAAAAGGAAAAACAACCAAGCAGACAAAAAAAATAAAAATAATTCACTAAACACTTGAAGACGGGAAACCGACTCAAGTGGAAGGAATTATATAATAAAAATAAAAAAAATAAAATAAAAAGCCTAGAACACAAACAACGACGCATGTCGGGTTTGGATCAGGTTATTTTATAATTAACAATATCATTAATCCTACATTGGCGCCCAACGAAAAAACTCCACAATCCTCCAATCAACAAAAATTAGCACACTTCAGTGATAAAGATTTAACAGCTGCAAGTTACTCGTGTTCAGTGTTGGTTATTGCGATACCTCTATTAAGGTAAACGATTTGGTATTTAAGTGCAAGTTCTCAATCATCAACAAACAACGTTTTACACGTAAACAATTAATCCTACATTAAATCCTAAATTAAAATGCGTAGAAGTCCCCGTAATCTCTTACAAAATAATATGCAGTGTGACCAGAACGCGCATATTGTGCAAGATGCGCATGTGGCTGAAAACGCTCAAAGCCAAATGAATGTCACCATGTCTCAAGACCAATTTAGGGAATTACTGGGTGGTCTGAATATCAGACAAAATACCAGAAATGCAACATTTAGCACATGCAGTGCCCGTTTCAATGGCGGTAAGAACGCAACAAAAGTCGAAGACTTCATCGCGACAATTGTAGTTTACAAGGAGGCAGAAAATATTTCTGACAGCCACGCGTTAGTAAGTCTGCCATTGTTATTAGAAGGTTACGCTTCGTCTTGGTGGCAAGGCATAAAAACTGAAGCACTTACATTTAACGACGCGGTAGATTTGCTGAGAAAAGCATTTTCTCCCCCCAAGCCAGATTGGCGTATCCTGTCAGAAATTCAACAAGAAAAACAAAAATTTTTTGAAACTACGGATAATTTTATATGTAAAAAGCGAAAACTTTTTGCTCAACTTTCATACCGATTGAGTGAAAAAACTATAATCGATTTGATTTTTTCACAAATACTGCTCCACATAAGGGAAAAAATACCCAGGGACAGCATAAATGCATTTCAAGATATGTTACAAAAAGCTAGAGACATAGAAATGCTCATAAGCGAAAATAAGGATAGAAATGAAAAACCCGACACAAAAACAGAGAAATTTGATCGGTGCACATTCTGCAGAAAAATGAATCACACGGCAGAAGTGTGTTATAAAAAAATTGAAGCCGACCGTAAAAATAACTCAAAAAAACTGGAAACAAATATACATTGCTATGGATGTGGTGCAATGGGATATTATCGATCAAACTGTCCTAATTGCAACAAGAAAAATCCCATCAATAGCCCAGAAGCACTCGATTTTAACTCAATCCATACAACCGTAATTGGTAGAAATGTGCCAACGGTTGAAGTAAATATTAATGGCCTAAATGGTGAAGCTTACCTTGATACAGGAGCTAGAACCAGCGTAGCAGGTTACCAATTATACAAACTTTTAAAAGAAAAAGAAGTCGTATTTCAAAAAGCCACAGCTGAAATAATATTAGCTGATGGTATCCCTCGTATTGAGTCGGTATATTCTACAATTGTAAACATCATAATTGGAAAGCGGTTCAAACGCATTCGTTTCATTTGCTTGCCTCATGCACGCGACAATCATACTTTAATCGGCATCGACTTCCTTGAACAAGCCGGAATAGTGATGGACTTGGCTCAAAGAACTTGGCATTTCAAGGACGATCCAATAACAATTTTTGAATTTAAAATGCGTGAACCAGTTCTTGTTAACGCGGTTACGTTAACACAATCAAACGTGTTACAACACGATAAAAGACATCTACAAAAAGAAAACTCTAACAAAGAAAATATAAATCATTTTATGTCATGGTTTGAAAAATTAAATCAAACAAACAATGGAGACAAAACTCCTAAGCATCAAGGGCTGATAACTAATGACTATTCACCAACAGGTATTAACAAAATTTTTGAGAATTGTCTCCCTGTAAATTTTAAAACTCCATCAGATGAAAACTTATTTCCACCTATGAAAAAGTTAAAAAAAAATGATCGGGCAGAGGAAAACATATTTTCACCAATAGAGTTAAATTCATTTGATATTGAACTTCGGGAAAATGAAGGCACTAACTTACAGCCAAATCAAAAAGAAATTTTACAAGAACTTATTAATGACACAAAGAGCATTTTCAATGATATTTCGGTACCGATACCTTATATAAAACACTATATTAACACTGGTACTCATGAACCAATTTCATGTCCACCATATCGAATTTCACCAGTAATGAAGAAAAAACTACAAATCGAATTAAAAAAAATGCTAGAAAATGGAATTATAGAAGAAAAAGAATCACCATGGGCATTTCCAGTGGTACTTATACCCAAACCAAACGGAAGTGTTCGGTTCTGCGTAGATTATCGCCGACTAAATTCCATAACAATAACCGACACTTATCCATTACCTCATATGGATGACCTTCTTCATGCTGCCAAAGCAACGCCATACATGACGACAGTCGATTTAAAATCCGGATATTGGCAAATTCAGATGGCAGAAAAAGATAAAATAAAAACTGCTTTCACAACACCTTTTGGAGTTTACATATTCAATCGTATGCCCTTTGGATTAAAGAACGCTCCAGCGACTTTTCAACGATTAGTTGACAAATTTCGAGCTAAGCTACCGAAAATTTTAATTTTGGCATATATAGATGACATTATAATATGCTCCAAGGATTTTGAGTCACATATCGCAGATCTTAAACAAACTTTCAAAAAAATAAAAGAGTTTGGGTTTCAATTAAACAGAGAAAAATGTTACTTCTGTCGACCCGAAGTCAAATATTTAGGTCACATCCTAACAACTGAGGGGTTGAAGCTTGATCCAGAGAAAATGGAGCCTATTTTAAAAAGGCCTAATCCAAATAACCTTAAACAGTTAATTTCATTTTTACAAACCGCTTCATGGTATAGACGTTTCATACCCAATTTTGCTGAAATCGCTAAACCATTATCTAATCTTACAAAAAAAAACACGGAGTGGAAGTGGTCAACAGATCAACAAAAAGCATTTGATACTCTTAAAGAACTTCTTACTTCACCGCCTATACTTCAACAGGTAGATGAAAATAAACCATTTTTTTTAAAAACCGATGCGAGCAGTTATGCTCTCGGGGCAGTTCTACTCCAGGGGGAGAAAGAAAAAGAACATCCGATAGAATATGCAAGCCGACTTTTACTTCCTGCAGAGAGGAACTATTCAACAACAGAGCGCGAAGCTTTAGCCGTCGTCTGGGCTGTCAACAAATTCCGAGGCTATATAGAAGGTGCGCAAATCTCAATTTTAACAGATCACCAACCTTTAAAATGGCTTTTTAGCTTAAAATCGCCAACCGGACGTTTAGCCAGATGGGCTTTGCAGTTGCAAACCTATAATTTAATTTTTGATTATATACCTGGAAAACAAAATGTTGTCGCTGACACGTTGTCATGACCACCATGTCAACATGAAAATCATAATGAGCTCAGTTGCGAATGTCTTTCTATTGAAATTGATTTTCCACGAAAAGGTGCGGAAGAATTTCGAAACGCTCAGCTTGAAGATGAAAAACTTAGACAAATAATAAATTCATTTGAATCCAATGACGAAAATATATCACGTCACACCAGCCGTGGGTATATGATGGTAGATGGAGTACTCTATCGTTTCTGTGCAGAAGAAGATTCTGAAAATGGGCAACTTGTTGTACCAGAATCTATGAGAAAAGACATTTTATTTAAATTTCATGATGATCCAACTGCTGGTCATTATGGCATCGATCGAACCATTAATCGTATTACGCCACACTACTACTGGCCAGGGATGCGAAAGGAGATAGCTGACTACGTAAAGTCCTGCATCAAATGTAAAAAATACAAACCAACAAATCTCAAACCAGCAGGACTACTCAAAACAGTGTCAAGTAATCAACGATTTGAAATCATAGCCATAGATTTATTTGGTATTCTTCCAAAGACGGATAAAGGGCATCAATGGATATTGATTATTGAAGATTTATGCAGCCGATGGGTTGAGCTTTTTGCTATAAAAGAGGCTACAGCAGATAATTGCGCCACAATTATTTTAAATGAAATAATATTACGATATGGAGTTCCAAGAAGAATTCATACAGATAATGGAAGCCAGTTCATTTCTTCAATTATGCAAAAACTAACATTTTGTTTAGGCATTCAACAATCATTTACGCCAGTTTATCACCCAGAAGCAAACCCAGTAGAACGAAAGAACAGAGATTTAAAAACGCAACTTTCGATTTATGTTGGTAAATGTCACAATACTTGGAATCTTTATTTGCCAACAATAAGGTATGCCATGAATACTGCAAAATGCGGAAGTACCGGCTATTCTGCAGCTTATTTAACATTTGGACGAGAGCTAAGAAGTCCTCTTGAAACTCATCACGATCTTAAAGCTATAATACAATCAGAAAATTTTATTCCACAAATAACGCCACATTTGCTAAGACTGGCAGATATTCTAAAACAGGCTAAGGAAGAAGAAGAAAAAATGCAAGATAAAAACAAAGATTATGCTGATTCTAAAAGACGACCTCAAAATTTGCTAAAAATCGGTGACAAAGTTCTAGTTAATACACACATATTGAGCAAAGCTAACCAAGGAGTAACATCGAAATTCGTACCTCGTCGAGATGGGCCATATGTTATCATTTCAACAAAAGGCACATCGTGTTACGTAATAGCATCCGAAGATAATTTGGACATTCCGCTGGCAACACTTTCTTCATCAGATTTGACGCCATACACAGGGTCAAGTCAAAAACCAATCTATCCAATCAGAACTCGCGGTCGACCATCAAAAAGTATTGACAACCAAACCAAAATATCAGTAAATCAAAAAGACGCTGAAAACATTACATCAATACCAAATCCATTATCGCAAAATAACAACACTGAACCGACTTTACCAAGAAGATCACTACGATTAAACAAAGAGCAATAACAAGTTCCTGCCATCATCATCGGGACGATTTCTGAGGCAGAGGGGGAGATTGTAACGAATGTTGTAGTTATTATTATTAAATTCAATTAGATTTCATTGTTGCAACTATTTTTAAATTATTAATTTGATTTTGGATATAATTATCAAGCCTTTACTGTAATGTTCGAATTTACTTTTTATGTTTCTATGGAAATCTCTTTAGAATAATTTTTTATTGTGTTTCCATAACAATTTCATTCGAAGAGAATTTTGTTATTTTGAAAAATTTATAATTTAATTTTTATCTGAATTTGAATTCATTCAATTTTTAGTCGTTGAACGGAACAGAGCTTATCAAATAAAATATTTTCAAAAATAAAAAAAAAAAAATAAAAATAAAATTTTCTTTCATTAAAACAAAAAAAAGGAAAAACAACCAAGCAGACAAAAAAAATAAAAATAGTTCACTAAACACTTGAAGACGGGAAACCGACTCAAGTGGAAGGAATTTGTAATAAAAAATAAAAAAAATAAAATAAAAAGCCTAGAACACAAACAACGACGCATGTCGGGTTTGGATCAGGTTATTTTATAATTAACAATATCCTTAATCCTACAATCGTAGTTTCCATGGCATCCATGAATTGCATTTCACTAGAGAGTAATAACTGAATATCATCAGCATATATAAAGGAGTACAAGCATGAGAATCCATTGCACCAACAAAGTCATTTAAATACATAACAAACCAAAGCGGACCTAATACTGATCCTTGAAGTACACCGGAATCATTCACAAAATGGGGATTATGTCCGCCAATAATTCGGACGTAGTCCCCATTTCTAATATGGGGATTATGTCCGCAAGTTTTTCGGACATAATCCCCAAGAAAAAATAGACATAGTCTCCATAACGATATTTCCTAACGCCTTATTTTGTTATTGACAACAGCCCCAGCTCAGGATTTACAACTCCCAAAAATTCCAAAACCGTTTCCGCGGCGGCCTTCAGCCGCGGATCAGTCTATAATATATCCAACACCTAGTTTGCTAGCCACAGTAATTTTACATAAAGATAGGGGTAAGTGGGCAGCCTGCGGCCGCAGCTCAGGATTTAAATCTCCCAAAAATCCAAAACCGGCTTCGCGGAGGCCTTCAGCCGCGAATCAGTCTATAATATATCCAACACCTAGTTTGCTAGCCACAGTAAGTTTACATAAGAGAAGGGTTAAGTGGGCGGTCTGCAGCCGCAGCTCAGGATTTAAAACTCCCAAAAATCCAACATCGGCTTCGCGGCGGCCTTCGGCCGCGGATCATTCCTCCAACACTAATTATATTTTTAAATGGATTATTGCAAAAATTTTTTTCAATCTTAATTAAATTTGCGGACATAACCCCCAATACCAAAACGGGTATTATGACCGAAAAATTGGGACTATGTCCGGTAACCTAGAAATCCAATAGATGATTGGAAGCAAATGGAAAACTTATTTTAATAAATTTAATGGGAATTTCGTCAATTCCCACTGAATTTGATTGGATTTTAAATATCGCAAGGGCGAGATCCTAAACATAATTACGAAATTCAAAACAGTTCTCATTATTAAGTGGCTCGGATAACGTTAAATCGGACAAATCAGAAGTTTGACTTTGATCAGAACCGGCAACTCCCAAGTCGCGCAGTCGATTCCACATCTGTTTACCACTAAAACCGTCAAATACTTTATAATCATGCTGTCTTTTAAGTCTCCTTATGTTGATTTTACTCGATTCCTATGTTTGCAATATATCCTCCAATTAAATTGTGTTCTATCATCTAAATAAGCCTTGTACGCCAAATCACGTAAAGATCTAGCTAATGTAATTTGATTAGAACTGAGCCATTTATCCGTTTTTGGACAAATGCAATTTACGAATAGGAACAAAAGAGAAGAGCTGCTTAAAGACGTCATGCAAAAAATGTAGTTGAACATCAATATCCGAAGTTTCATATACAGGATTAAAGTTAATATGCAAAGCGTATAATTCAAGATTAGCTAAATTTATACTTTTATAATCACAACGTTGCTGCGAGCAACAGGTAAATCAAAAGAACCAAAAATAAAGGCATTGTGGTACAACGAAGGACATTGCATTTGACCAGAGACTCTGCATCTGATGGAATCGGTGACTAAAAAATAATCAATGAGTGAGGTGGATCCATGCTGCACATCATGAGTGGGCAGAATATTATGTTTAGTAACTAAACCATTTCTTGACGCCATTAAATAAATTTAAATTAAAATTACCCATAACTATAACATTACTGTTTTTGACAAACAGATCACTATGTTCCCGCTCAAATTCGTTAATATCACCACGGGGTAAATAAACAACATCTACAAGTATTTTACACGATTCATGGCTTAATTCAATAAAAATAAATGCACATACACCACAACTACTTGCTTCAGAACGATAGTTTAACTTTTCAGATATATACATTAGAACTCCTCCCCATCTACAAGGACGATCATTCCTTACAAGCTTATAACCAGTGATTCCAACTGCTTCATTGGATACATAGGGCTTGAGCCAAGTTTCACTCATACCAATTATATCAGTAAAACTATCTTATATGATTGATTTTAATTCACAATTTTTAGTATTATGCGACGACGCACAACGATCTGGGCGGCCAAAAGTCCAGTTATCAAAATAGCAAATCTATTCTTTAAATCTAGTTATAATGGTAGGAAACAGTCCTAACAAGCTAAGCTCTTATTTCTCTTTAACAATCATCCTGGGTGCTTACCGTCAGTCGGAAATCGGTTATGTCATCTTGTGTAAATATCTGTTTTCAAATAATTTCAAAAGCGTAAAGTTTGGTAGTAAATATTTCTATCTTAAAGTTGAGGTAATAAACTTATAGCTGATTAAAACAAAAATTAAAAGGACTGAATTAAAACGTCTCTTTTTTAAGGAGTGAGATCGAAAAAATCTTAACATATGTAAAATTCAATAATTTTTAAACGGTTGAACTTAGAGTTTTGATTTTTTTTTTATTTAATTGATAATATTTTACAAATTACAGAAAAATATAACTTTTATACATAGTTCTAACCACTATTTATGAACTCGTGGACCTTTTTTGGTAAGCCTTCCATTACAGATTTGATAGTTGTTTCAGACACCTTTTTGGAACAGTTTGGCCATCTCCTTTTAAAACCTTCGATATTTTGGAACACCTTTTATGTGCTCTTTAAGTTTCTTTTCACAAGAGCCCAATATCTCCACTGGTCTTAGCTTCGGACAATTTGGAGGATTGGCCTCTCTTGGTACAAAAACTATGTTACTACTTTGGTACGACTCCAGAGCTTTCTTGCCGTATGACAAGATGCCAAATCGGGCCAAAAATATGTGGACACATTGTGCTCCCTTATAAAAGGAAGGAGTCTTTTTCAAACATTCTTTGATGCAGGCATTGAAATAAGCTGCAGTAATACCCTATTTCTGCAGTAATTACTTCAAATTTGCAGTATTAACTTCAGAATTTCGTAAAAAATTGTAATAATAATTTTCACCCAAATTCATATTACTTTGTTTTGAGGTAATCGTTGAAACTAAATACTCATTTTATTTTGCATATACCCGTTGTTTTAGTTGTCTAACCTCACCAATCTGGGCTAAGATGTAGCAACCACATTAAGTACACGGCAGATCTACTTTAAACATATTTTTATAAATGCAAGAGAAATGGAAAATAACGAAGATGAAGATGCATTCGAAGAAAATTTCACTATAAATTTTCAATTTTAAATTGAATCATTGCCATGATATCTGTCACACTTGGCTTGAACAGTCGATAGGTATGATGAAAGTGTCGACAAAATCTGTGAATATGGTTTCATTTGTACTAGTTTAGTGGCCTAAAAAATGCAAACCCAGAAATCGTAGCTGCTCATTTTCGCGAAATATCGCAAAACTACATATCCCATATAAAATAAAAAAAAATTGAAAAAGAAACACAACAAACAAATATAGAATTATTTATTTTAAATGTATTTTGCAATGCTGAATCCGAGTCCGGCCTTGCAGTTGCTGTATCTCATATGGTTTTTGAGATATCCTAGTTTAAACAAGCAAAAAATACCGTTTTTGCTTTATTTTGAAGCAATATAACTAGAATATAGAGCATTCATACGTAGAATCCGATACAATATCTGAAAGTTGTAATCTTTTTCTTTAAGACCTAAGTTAAATCAAGTCAATAGCTTTATTTTTCTCCGAAATATCAGTCTAAATAATGAAAAAATTTATTTTTTGCATTTTTTTTAACTTTTTAGGTTAGCATATCTCCAAGAAAAATAAAGACATCGCCATAATTTAAATTAAGTTTTAAAGAAAAAAATTATAACTTTCAGATATTGTATTGGATTTTACGTATGAATGCTCTATATTCTAGTTATATAGCTTCAAAATAAAGCATAAACGGTATTTTTTGCTTGCTTAGGCTAGGATATCTCAAAAACCATATCAGATACAGCAATTCCAAGGCCGGATTCGGATTTAGCATTGCAAAATACATTTAAAATAAATACTTTTATATTTGTTTGTTGTTTCTTTTTTAAATTTTTTTTTTTTTTTATATGGGGTATGTATTTTTGCGATATTTCGCGAAAATGAGCAGCTACGATTTCGGTGTTTGCATTTTTTAGGCCACTAAACTAGTGCAAATGAAACCATATTCACGGATTTTGTCGACACTTTCATCACACCTATCGACTGTTCGAGCCCAGTGTGTGTTATTAAATATTAATATTTAGTATTTATCACTTGAATTAGCCATTAAAAAAATTTTGCAAAAAAATTGCAAATAAAAACAAAAAAAATCTGCAGTAATAATTTTTTCTTATTTCAACCCTGCTTTGATGTATATTTCGGTATTTATAGAGCCCACTGTAACAAATGACTTGCTTCTTTTGCCGCAACTGCATATAGCTTGGCATACCAGGAATTTTTAGGAAATTTTATCTGCTTTTGGATTCTAAATTGTTCTTCGATATTTCCTCGAGCATCAGCAACATAAAAATTTTTACCCGGAAACTGCGTAAAATCTGGCAGTACGTTTCGTCGTACATTATACAACATGAATATTTTTTTATAAAATTCGATTTTAATTTCCGAGCCCTACTTTTGGCGTCCAAATTTTTTGCAGCATTCCTGTCTGGAACTTTTTGGACTTTATATGTTTTCAAACCTGCATTGGCTTTAACTTTTCGCACCAAATAGTCAGAGCACTGGGCTAACCGGGAAGCTTTTCTAGCAGATGTGTTTGGAGATCTTTTCAATATGCTTTAAATTTTTTTGGCTTTCCCAACATCATGTGGTCCTTGTTTTCTTCCTGAACCAGGTTTGCTATCGATGGTCAAATTCTCCTGAAACTGTTTAATAACATTAGAAACAGTTTGACGGCAGACCTTCAATTCTTTGGCCAATTTTTTGTAAGACCAATTTGGATTTTTTTGAAAATTTTTAATAATTTTAAGACGTACTTCTTTTTCTTCACTCATTTTGATCAAACTCAGAACAAATCAACATGTTTATCATTAAAAATAATAACTGACATATTTTTCAAAGATAACTAGATCAAACAAATTTTTAAATTTTACACCCAAAAAAAATTATTTGATCTCAGTCCTTAGTTTTTTAAAATACCCTTTTTTACAAGTATTTTTTTTAATTTTTTTTAATGGGGTAAAAGTTGTGCGATCCTATTCGATCCTGTTTTAATTTTAATTGGAATGTCATGTCTGGTATTTTCTTTAATTAAAACTGTTTCCAACGTCCGCGGAAAACCGCGGAATAATCTACATATATATAAATAGGCAAACGAAATCGGTTCAGTCCCTGTTTCTATACCTAAATCTCAACCGATTTGCTTGATTTTTTTTTGTTGGAAAGGCTGTAAGGAGGAGCAGTGCATAGGACTATATTTTTTTTTTTAAGTGGGAGGTGCCACGCCCCTAAATGGAAAAAACGCTCTCACAGCTAAACCACTGCATCGATTTTAACGAAATTTGGTATGGAGATAGGGTTAGCACTAAGGAACGATAATATGACCATTATGTTTTTCTGTAGGTGGTGCCACGCCCCTTAATGGAAAAATGCTCCTACGGCTAAGCCGCTGCATCGATTTCAACAAAATTTGGTATGTAGATAGGATTGGCACTAAGGAACGATAACATGACCATTATGTTTTCAGTGGGCAGTGACACGCCTCTAAATGGAAAAAAACGCACTCACGGTGAAATACTACACACGATTTTTATGAAATTTGGTATAGTTATAGAGTAAGCACTATACAGCACGATTGTATGATTGATTTTTATGAATTTTGGTATAGAAAGATATCAAAAACTGTTTGCCCTTTAGTAGGAGTTACACGCCTCTAAATGAAAAGTACGATATTGCAACTTAGCTGCTGCACCGATGCAGATAACCCGAACCCTAAGGAAGAATATTAAAAGCTTTTTGTGATTTATCGACCAAGGAAGGGTATAAAAAATTTTTCCTTTATTTTATGGTCAAACCGAAATGGTCGAGTTTCGGCCACAAGGCGAACTCTAGTACAATAAAATATTTGACCGCATTAAAAATAAAAACTGCCTTAAGGGGGGCTTCTCATGTAACACGTCAAAAAGTAGTTGTTTTTCGGGATTTTTTTTCACTCGGAAAATAAAAACACACACAAATAATTTTTGCATATATTTAAGAACATGTTTGAACTAAAATGACAAAATGGCGGACTTATTAAATGTCGCGTGTGGCGTGACGCGGCTGACGGATTTATCGCGGTACATTGTGGAGCCCAAAGTTTTTGTTGGAAACATAAAACAACATTTTTTTATTATTCAGCAGGGTTCCCCTGAGTGCATGAATGTCTGCAACTCCAAAAAATTCGATTCTACAATATTGAAATCACGTCTTGAAAAAAAAGTGCTATTTTTTCGTCATTTTTTGTCGCTAAATGGGGCTAAAAAGTGTATAAAATAACTTTTTTTCCACAATTTCAGACATTCATGCACTCGTTCAATTTATAATCTGCAAAACACTTTTTAGAAATCAAAAATCGGTTAAGTAGTTTTTTCGCAATCGTGTACCGTGATTTTAAAACCATAGTTTTGAGAAAAAACGATTTAAAGTTTGAGTTAGTGCGCCAAATCGCACACAAAGCGCGCCCGAGCGCGCTGGTTCAATCAATCATATTTTCCATAATATTTAGAGTTGAGTCATGAAACTTTGGGAATATACTCCCAAGACGTTATTCTATTAACCTATGAAAAAAAAAATCGATTTTTTGAAAATTTTACATGCGAAGCTCCCCTTAATATAGATGCAAAACTACAGGGTGGCTGATTCGAACTGTTACCAACTTCAGATAGACTTATCTGACAGATGGAACATGACAATTACCTACAAGAACAACTAATATCCTGCGAAGATTATAATGCAGAACAAATTGCTAATTTAAAACGAAGGTTTGCGCTTTTTAGATCGGTATTCAAGCTTAAGTGGAAGAACGCGTACAGAAAAGAAGACATTTTCTTGAAACAGAATCATTCATGGCAGGAAAGACACGGTGGTTTTTAAAAAATTTTAACTTTTTGAAATACCACCCGCGATTTTTTTCAGGGATAACGTTGGGGGACCTTTCTAGTATCATAATCCGCGAACCGCGAAATCGAACGTCCAGTCGTTTTTTTTTTTTTCGACATTTTAGTTTTTTTAACGATTTTTGAGTGTCGGTGTTTATATATCGACGGCTTATATTCAATACACTCTATCTACAAAAACACAATTTTTCAGGAGAGCAAAAAAACTGTTTTATTCGCTATTTTTTATAGTGTTAATCAAACGAAGTACTACGATATTAATTAAAAAGAGCCACTAGATCCCTCAAATAAAAAAATTAAAAAAAACCTTGGTTATTCGCCTTATTATAGCAGATAGAGGATATTGCAATTCAAATATAATATAAAATGCGTGTTCAAACAAGCAGATAGAGCCTATTGCACAATAATAAAAACCAATTTTTTTATGAATTATTTATTAATAGATGGTTTTTTAGCAAAAGAAAACTCAAAATAGGTTAGGCGCCTGCCGGACTTGAGAATGCAAAATATGAGAACCGAAACCTGAGCTCAGACTATTATAGGTCCTTATTTTTATAGCCGTTTATTTTGAACTTTGATCTGCTTATTATGAATCTAAACTCGGTTTTTTTTTCTATCATGTAACGATCCTGAGTTATCCTTGCTTATAGCTTGCTATATAGCTCTAAGTAGGCCTCAAAACAGTGATTTTTGGACTTCTAAGAAAAGATAACTCAGAATTTTTACATGATAGAAAAAATCCTAGTTTAGATGCGTAATAAGGAAATCCCAGTTAGTGATGAGCAAAATTAGTCTTGGTCTTGATTCTTGGTCTTGTTCTCGGTATTAGACGCTGATATCATTGCTAGACCAAGACTTCTGTGGTCTTGGTCTTGCTCAGGATTATCATCAAGACCAAGACTGCTTTTTAGTCTTTCGAATTTATAGTTAATAGGTGTGTCACGCCCGTTTCAAGCATAAAATCATATCTCAATTCGAAATTTGGCATCTTTGAGACCAAGACTTAATGACCAAGGCACAATATGCAAGAACAAGACCAAGACTGCTATGATCTTGGTCTTGGTTTGCTCACCACTAATCCCAGTCCAACATAAACTGCTATAAGAAACTAGGGCGCAAGACTATGGTAGTAGGGGCGGGGAGTAGGGAATAAAGACCCTTGCTCCTGGGTACGTCTACTTTCTAGTAACTTGACGTACTTTATATAAAAATCTGAGCTCAGATTTCAGTTCTCATGTTTGCATTCACAAGTCCGTCTGGATACCGCTCTAATACCCAGTTTCTTATGACTCGTATATACAATTGAGGAGTGGCCGTACCAAAGGGCCAAAGTTATGTGCTATAATAATCAGTTATTTGATCGGTATAATTTTTTTAACATAATGCCATCAATTCCACGCCATCGAGTCAATTTTTCGTGAAAACAGAAAACAATTATTATCATTTCTAACAAAATGTCACCCGATTCATTTTATGACACAACTTTTGCCTCGAAATGGTACCTAGGCCCTTTGGTGCGGACACTCCTCAATTGTATTAAATTTCAAATCAAGTTTAACCGATCACGCCCATTTTTGATCCCAGATAGCCTGGTAATATTGTTTTCATCTGTATCAAATTTCATGCGTCTAGCCTTATCTGTTTGTTTACAGAAGGGCCAATCACGACTCAGCAGGGCTATCAAGGTTCAACATACAAAACTGAAAAAATCAAGAAAATTTATTTTCGCCATTTGGAGCCGATTGACGACCGTTTGTCATGACCTTGTATATAACGGCCACCCAATAAATATAATAAAATGAAAAATCTTTCATTTTTCATATGTAATGGAAGCAAATTTTTCGTTTGGAATTAATATCATAGATGCCATTTGTCTCAATGAAGGTTTTACCATCAAAAACTAATTTTCGTGAAAATTGTAGATAGAGGGTATTGAATATAAGCCGTCGATATATATTATGTACACATATATGTGTATATACGTACATATATACACTTTTATATGTATATATGTGTAATATATATATATGAATATATACATACACACATATATATAAAAGGTAAAAAAGTGCAAAAACACGATTTTTGGCTATATTTGAGGTTATATACCGTACGGACGAAATTCGTCTGCTATTTTTTACCAACCGACACATTTAAAACCATTCTTTATCTTCAAAATGAGCTAAAAAGTGGTCTCTTGTAATTGTTTTCTAAGAAGTTATGACTATTTTAAGACGACTTGTTGCAGCAATACGTATATAAGGAATACTCGTACACTATATTTAGTGACACTCCTGTGAGTTTGCACTTCATAATGTAATTTTTAAACGGTCATAACTTTGTAGAGAAATATTGCAGATGAACATTTGATAGCTCAATTGAAAGCCAAAAAAAAGTACTAAATGCTTCTGGTAATAGAAATTCACAGAAAAATTTTGTGTGTCAAAGACAGTACAAAAGTATAAGAAAAACGAATAAAAAATTCTTTCCGTGCTATAGTCTCGTGCAAAAAGCCAAAAAGGAGCGTTATCCACCTCCAGAAGCATGTACGGTAACGAGTTCCAGTGCTGAAGTTCAGTTACAGTCTTTAATGGATGTTACAGTTAGGCGCTTGTCTGAATACCTCGAAGAGGTATTGCTAACACTGAAGGAGTAAGAGCGGGAGTCCCTCAAGATGATTTGCGAATGGGGTTGCGATGGGTCCCAGCAATCTCAATACAAACAAAAACTCGAAAGTGAAAGTGATTTAGACGGAAACATTTTCCAAAGTTGTTTCGTTCCCCTTACATTAGTTTGTGGGAAAAAAAAAAGAAAAAGTTATATACCAAAATCCAACACCATCCTCGCCGCGATATTGTCGGCCCATAAGATTTCGTTTCATTAAAGAAAGTGCGGAAGTTACGGAAAAGGAAATATGCGATATTGAAAATTTTATAAATACTTTAGTAGCAACCGAGCTTAACTTAGCAGATAAAAAGTTTTTAATAAAACATATTTTTATAATGACTATGGTAGACGGTATAGTCTGCAATGCAGCCACAGGAACGACATCTACAAGCAAATGTTACAATATATATGTGGAGCTACTTCAAAAGATTTTAATAAAATTGAATATAACAGAGCAATAAACTTTGAAGCCACTGAATTCGGACTTTCTGTGCTTCATGCTAGAATAAGAATATTTGAGAGTATTCTTTATTTAGCATACAAATTACCCATAAAGAAATACAGGGAAAGAAAAACTGAAGAGGAAAAAGAAATAGAAAAAAACAGTTTTCGCATGGAAACTGGCTTAATAGTCGATATGCCGCCGAAAGCAAATTTTGGAAATACAAATGATGGGAATACCAGTAGACGATTTTTCAAAAACCCCACACTAGCTTCTAAGACAACAGGTATCAGTTATGACCTTATATTTAGATTAAAAGTCATCCTGGAAGCAATTTCAAGATTAAGATTTTATGCACAGTTGTGGGCATATTATACCACGAGTATTTTTGTACAAAATATCTTGCTGTATCAAGCGCATAGTCTCGAAATTTTTCTGTATTTATTTCGTGTCCGCATGAAATAACGATCAAAATAATATGCATTCTTTTGATTAGCTCTACATCAATCTTGGTTATTGATGCTGTTGTTTCTGCATTTTCAAAAAAACGTCGAGCAGTATTGCCATCATTCGAACTACCAAACCCTGGCTTTGGTTTATCAATTACTAAACCTAGTTGTGTCCTAAATTCATTTCGAATTCTCGACTTGTTTGCTGTTACAATCTGCTTCTCTGATTCCTCTCTTATCAGCCATTTTCTGACTGGTAGCTTATCAGCCAAATGTAACAAGCACTCAAACAATCGTATCCAACCGTGTAGTGTTGATAAACCAAATTGCAGGTTTTCAACTTTTACTTTTCTTTTAATCATAAGATCAATTGAATTGAATTCTTTAATCGTAGCTTCACATAGATAGCACCTTTGTGTAGATGTAGTTTCAGTGAGAGCGTTGCACACCTTACCATCCACCATGGTTAACATAAGCTTGTGACTTACCTCGATTAATCTGTCTCCACATTGTACAATAGATTTGCTGAGGTCACTTATTTCAGCTTCTACCCTATTTTTTTCTTTTTTTGATACATCTGTTGTTTCTTTAATAAACTCCATGCGAAATGGACGACAAAATCTTGTTGAGGCAGGTCGGGGATTTTGCCAAATACTTTTAGATCCACAAACTAATTTAATTGGAACCATGGAAGTAATAAATATCGATGCATCATTTGCATCCGGGCCGTGAAAAGCTTGTTTGTATATGCTGTTGCCCGAACTTCCGTCAAAACCCCACTTCGAAAACAAACATAAACTAGATAATGCGTTATCCTCAAAAGCATCTATAACTGGCTTTTGCAATGTAACCAAACGCTGGATTGTTAGGTTTAGCAAAGCTTGCAAGTTTACTTCGCATAAAGTTTCAGAAATTGTTATAAATTCCACTGAAGGATAACAATCCTTTTTTGCTGTCTGTACAACGCTATAGCAGGGAAATTTTTCTGGTGCAGCACTTCTTATAATGTTGTACTGATGGCGGGATAACTTTGCTTCTACAAGCACGGCGAGAGCATCTTCTTTACTAATTTTAGTAGGATTTTTATGTTTTTCATATAATTGCCTATATTCAGTTGCTCTTTCAGGTGAAGTTGTCAATTCATGTAGCAACTTTGATGCTTCAATATGGCCTTCAGCCCGCAAACTCATTTTGGTGGCATACGTTAACGCTGATAACGGAGTTGAATCTCTTAACTGTTTGTATTTCGCTCTCTTAGTTCCCTCACAGGAATCTTCAAAGGACAGTTCCTTTCGTCCACGTTTGTTAAAGTTAGAAAGAGAAAATGATATTGATGAAGCCAACCAATCGCGATTTAATTCCAAAAATCGTTCTTCAATTCTATGGGATCTTGTCCAACGCAACTTAAAGCCTTTAATAAACTGATTAATTATTTCATCAAAATCTTTCATATATCCCTCCGCAGGATGAATTCGACGCTTCATTTCATCTTTTAAATATTGAAATTTATCGCTAAAAGCATAATGCCCAGAGGTTTTCATTATATCATACATGTTTTGGCGAGATATAAACAATGTATTTGAAGCAGTTCCTAAAAAAGACAGTACATTTGATGTTCATATAAGACGAATTGCAGTGAAATACCCGAATACCCATTTAACACAATTATACTTCACTAGTATTAATGTCAAAACAAACCATTGTCAAATAAAACGCAAACAAATACAACAATGATTTTACAGCAAGGTCCAAACGGTTTCACATTGAAGACAAATAATACACGCTACATTAAATATATATTTTTTAGTTTATTTACTTATTATTTTTTTTTTTTAATATTAAAAACAATATGTAATTCATATTTCAAGAGCAGTATCAATTAGGACATAATATTCAAAAGTAGTTAATATTACAAGGGTTTTATTTAAAGAACGAATACATTACAAAAAAATTAGTATTTTTAAGTCACTTATACAGCCTACATCGACAGCTTAAGAAGAATAACAAAACAAAAGGAAAAAAAAAATCATAGCATTTTGTTGCATTGTTGGTGGCTGCACTTGCTTGTTATGATTATAGCGACTGGAGTTCTCTTACAAAAAGTTTAATAATTCCGAAGGAGCAAAACATCGCACAACCAAATTTTTAACACTTATTATGGACAGTCTATAGTTAAAGAAAATTATAACAAGATGAAAACCTTTCACAACCTAAAATACTTTAACTCCACTTGAATAATAAAAAACCTTAATTTTTTAACACATATTTAATATATATAAAACAAAATTTTTTAAACATTAACTCAAAAAAACTTTTATGTAGTAAGAACCACAATTACCTGAAGTTGAAGGTTCCATTAAAACTTTTTCCACAAAAACAATTTTTTTTAATAAAAATGTACTCTAAAAAAGCCAAAAAATTCCAATTTTTCACAGCGCGCGAACGAAAGCAAAAAAAGTTGATCTTCAACCGCATATAACTTTTTAACTAGTAATGTTAGGTCAACAATTTTTATTGTTTGTGACGCAGAATTTAATTATCTTTAAACCGGTATCAAAAAAAGCCGGTACTTTACAAATTTTTTTTTTTCAATTAAATGCGTAAAAGCGTATACAATACCCCTTTGTGCATCATACAAATGGTATGTTATATATAACATATCATTATAATTTGATTTCATTGATGTTTATTTCCATAAAAACAAAAGCATTACGGATTACTTTTCATTTTTACTTTGTTTTATGAAAAGTATTTATTTTAAACATAAGTAAATGTTTATTTAAGCCACTAACTCTCTTAAAAATAAATTTTTTTGCCAAAAAATAATTTTTCATATTTATTTGCATCGTCAAGATACTATTTTAGCACAAAAATAATTTTGGCCGCCCAGATTGTTCAAATACCAGTATGTGCGACGCACAGTGGGGCAGATACTCTCAAAACTTGGCGATAATTCAAAAAATTAAATGCTGTCAGGATATCCTTTTATATTGGTTAAGTAGGGTAAGGTAACCGGCTGTGGGCCGTCACCGGTTGTGGGCCATCCCTTGTATTTTTTGACGTTTATAAAATATGACAGATCTGAGTATGAGGTTATGTGTACATTAACAATAGACAGTATTAGTGCAAACACTGAAATGAAAGGACACATCTGACCCGCAGCTACAACAAAACAAAAAAAAATTACGAAGAAATTTTCAATAAAGCAATTTCTGAAGATTTTGCGAGTGAAGTGAAATAATGCAAAGAGGTGAGTGTTATGCATTTTTATGCAGTATTTGCGTTAAATTTTCCGATTTTATATCGAGTTTGTTAAAAATTTTTCGCCACGAGAATTTTGCCAGTCACATAAGGGATGGCTGCCGTTACCGGTTGTGGGCCACCATGGTTTTTGAATGAAAATTATTGCAAATCAATGTTCCTCGCACCAATTTGCAGCAAATTCGATCAAATGCAAAGGTGGCTGCGATCGGCTAGTGCATTTGAAATGCGCTGCTATGAAAAAGAGCTTGTATACATGCAAAAACTGCGAATCCGATGAGGATGATTAGTAATTTGAAAAAGCCACATTTTTCGCCACTAGAGGCTTAATAATAATAATACATATTTTTACTGGTTTTTTTCATAATTTTGCATTTGAAGTGGATTTTTCAGGGTGGCCCACAACCGGTTATAAATTTTTTTTTGTCCAAAAACAAGCTCTTTACAAAATTTGTTAAAAAAAATTTTTTGTTGAAAAATTATATGAAAATTGTTTCTTTTTGGTTGCCTACTACCTCTAGCTTTCCATTGGTACCCGCAAGTCCGAAAAATGTATACTTGAATGCAAGTTACGGGCAAAAAACGAAACCCGGCCCACAACCGGCTACCTTCCCCTACAATATTAACCAACGTACTATTTGCCATTTTTCGAATGACTTGTAACAAACCCATTTCATCACTACAGCACGCTAAACTGTAACTTTGTAGACTGAAATAATTTTAAAAAGTTATTTCCATATTAATCAAAGCAGTTTTTTGCAAAAGTTTATTATTCAAAAATTTTACGAAATTAAATAAATAATAGATAATTTAATTAGGTTCCAAGCCTTTCTAAGCATTAGTTATGATTCAAAAATATTCCGTTTAGTATTGACTTCTAGACGTGACAAGAAAATTTTGCTACTTTTTGCTACTTTAAAATTTACATCGATTTTTAGAACGTAACCTAAAATAAAATAATTTTTCTTGCATTGCCGACATTATTCAAAATTTCTAATTTTGTTTTAAAAATGGCCTCTTACTTATTATTTGTCACGAGACAAGAACTTATAAACATTATGTATAGTTCTGGACAGGATAATTTTGAACAGCAATTCGGTTTTTTGTTAAAACAGATGGAAAAGAGGACAGGTGATCATTACGAACACTTAAGTAAAAAATTATCTCATTTCAAGTCCCAATATTGGTCAAAATATCTGAAAGCGTGTCTATAATTTTCCTATCAGAGCTGACCTTTACTATTCGTAGCAATTGTACTAAATTAGGTTTGATTATCTCAGATAGTACCCTCAGTATAGTTTGTAAGACTTTGTTTGTACGGGTGGTACCACGCCCTCTTATCCGAATTCGAAAATTTACCTATACTATTGGTAGCAAGTGTGCGAAATTTTGTTTGATTATCTCAGATAGTACCATTAGTATAGAGTTTTTAAGATTTGGCTTGAATGGGAGGTGCCACGCCCTCTTGTTCAAATTCGAAAGCTTAAGTGATTCACCCTTAGTATGTATATGTTATTTGGTTGCAGTGCGTAGCTCCGTTTATTTGATGCCACATATGAGAGCTCCTTGCCCCACTGTGCGACGGTTTGATACTTTGGCAATTGATGACCAATGTTGAAGGATTTCCGGAACTTATAAAAAGACTTCCTTAAAAAAGTAGTGTCACTAACTATAAGACCAAGGTTTAAATTGAATGACATAGAGAATATCAATTAGAAAAAGGTAGCCGTACGGAACTAAAACTAAAAATAGCACAGGAACTCAATTCACACATTATTACAATTCAATCAATCTATTAAACAGCCGATTAAATTAATAGAAAAAAAAGTACTCAAATTATCCAAAAAATAAATATGTAGAGGTATAGGTTAAATAGATATTAGTATAGGCTATCCAGAGGAACCAAACATTGTTGAACACTGATCCAGGTCGTATGTAATTTCTTTCTTATCAAGTAATACAATCTTTGCTTAGGGACCATCAGAGCTGCAAGCCTGTCCTGTGGGTGATTTGAATAAAATTTTCGAGTACCCCATTAATTTTTACGGAATTCTGTTAAACATCGCATTTCGACATGTTTTCAATAAAAAATTTCAAAATCCTTAGAGCACTTCGGAAATGATCGGCTATCGAACGATTTCCATGTTGCTTTAGCCGAAGCAAATATGGATAATTCTGAAAAATAGTTCTAAATTAATTTTTTTTTTCCGGAATTGTATTCACTAACTAATGCATAAAAAATAACGTGTGAAAAGTACATTGCAAAATCGTACGCCCAAAAAAAGTTATTCAAGTTCAAAAGTTGCGAAAATAAATTTTTTTCAATTATTTCGCTTACGGCTGCAATTACGAAAAAATGGTGGTCGACAGTTATTTACTGAGTCAACAGTTGTTTAGCTTCAATGATTTACTACGAAAAAGCCTCATCAATTTTTTCTCTATTATTCATGGTTTAGGAGGTATGTCGATTTAAAAAGTTTTAAACTTCGCGATATTTATATGTTGTACACAATCTGTTCAAATTTTGAAAAACAAGTTTTTTAAGGAAATCTCTGGAGCTGCTTTCGCTCGATAAAAAGGAACGGGAGCTATTTACGTGATCTACAAATAATATTTGATACATATATGAAGCACTCCATGCCAAGTGTACCAGGTTTAATTTTTTTATCTCCGATTTAGCTCAAATTTGGCAATATGGCAGATCCGGTGTGCAAGAACAACAATCGGGGAGGATTTGGTCTTAGTACCATTTGTTGTTAAAATACAGGGTGTTAATGTTGGCTTTTTTAGTCATTTTAATGAAAAGGGTGTTTTTTAAAAAATTTAGAGCTTACACTAAAGTTTGCAAATTGATAAATCTAAGTTACTGGTCCCATTCATTTTGAAGTGTTCTTTTTTAAAAAAAATATTTCTTCACCAAAATTTTTTACACTTAAAAATACTTTTGAATTTTTTTTAAAAATCCCCCCTTAGATTTTTTTTAAAAGTACTTTAAATCAAAGCACAATTTATAAGCTTTAAAATGATGTATGGGACTCGGACGCTAAATGGGAGTTTTTGACTTTTGAACGCCCGCGGAATGCAAAAATCTTTTTTTTACTCAAATTTTTTAAATTTTTTAAAAAATTAATCAAAAAAAAAAATTTTTTTTTATTAACTTTCCAAAAAATTCCCAAAAAGTTTCGCACTTATTTCGTTGATGATTCTAAGCATTTTATGCCTAGTACACTTTTTTCGTAAGATGCTTTCCTCTTGAGTAAAAAAAGATTTTTGCCTTCCGCGGGCGTTCAAAAGCCAAAAACTCCCATTTAGCGTCCGAATCCCATCTTGAGTCATACATCATTTTAAAGTTTATAAATTATCCTTAAATTTAAAGTACATTTAAAAAAATCTAAGGGGGGTTTTATTAAAAAAATTCAAAAGTAATTTAATGTGTAAAAAATTTTGGTGAAAAAAATTTTTTTCACCAAGAAATATTTTTTTATAAAAAGAATACTTCAAAATGAATGGGACCAATAACTTAGATTTATCAATTTACAAACTTAAGCGTTAGCTATAAATTTTTGAAAAACACCCTTTTCATGAAAAATACTAAAAACGCCAACTTCAACACCCTGTACAACAAATGGTACTAGGACCGAATCCTCCCGGATTGTTGTTCTTGCACACCGGATCTATCATATTGCCAAATTTTAGCGAAATCGGGAAAAAAAACTGGTACACTTGGCGTGGATTGCTTCATATATACATACTCGTATATCATAATTTGCAAATTAATTCAAACAAGTTTCATCCAAAATTCACTATACATATTCAACATAAAATAATACTTATATACCTCGTGGAACTCAAAAATAATAAAATAAAATAATTAGGTTTTTACAAAATAGAAAGTGATTGCATATTTGTTATTAATATGTCCTTTGGCAGTTCGGCCTTCAAATTTATGAATGGTTTTTCCTTTCTCGGTTTTTATAGATTTGGCACCTACATATGTACTTACCAATCTAAACTTCCAGCATATAGTGTAATTCAATACTTTTCCAAGGGATCCTTACTATCCGAACTATCATAAATTGAAGTAAGGGTTTATCAACTTGAACTCAAAAGATTAAATTATAACTGTATAGTATGGAGTTGATATATCTTTAGTTCATCAAGTTCAAAATAGTAAAGTTAGATGAGCGAAATTTTTTACACTTAAAAATACTTTTGAATTTTTTTTTTTAAAAAAAGCCCCCTTCGATTTTTTTAAAAGTACTTTAAATAAAAGCATAACTTATAAGCTTTAAGATGATGTATGACTCAAGATGGGATTAGGACGCTAAATGGGGGTTTTTGGCTTTTGAACGCCAGCGGAAGGCAAAAATCTTTTTTACTCAAGAGGAAAGCATCTTACGAAAAAAGTGAACTAGGCATAAAATGCTTAGAATCATCAACGAAATAAGTGTGAAATTTTTTGGGAGTTTTTTGGAAAGTTAAAAAAAATTTTTTTTTTCCGTAATTTTTGAAAAAATTTAAAAAAAAAAGTTTCCAAAAAAAATCCAAAAAAATCTCACGCATTGCTTGGATGATTATTAGTATTTTTTTCCCTGTACACTTTTTTCGTAAGATGCTTTCCTCTTCAGTAAAAAAAGGTTTTTGCCTTCCGCGGGCGTTCAAAAGCCAAAAACTTCCATTTAGCGTCCGAATCCCATCTTGAGTCATACATCATCTTAAAGCTTATAAGTTATGCTTTTATTTAAAGTACTTTTAAAAAAAATCGAAGGGGGCTTTTTTTAAAAAAAATTCAAAAGTATTTTTAAGTGCTGGTTCACACGACAAACTAAATTGTCGGGAGATAGTACTATTTTTAGGCAAGCGGTGGGAAGCGGTCCCTCCGTTTGCCTACAAAAAGTATTATCGCCCGACAGTTTAGTTTGTCGTGTGAACCAGCTCTAAGTCTAAAAAATTTTGGTGAAAAAAAATGTTTTTCACCAAGAAATATTTTTTATTGAAAGAACACTTCAAAATAAATAGGACCAGTAATTTAGATTAATCAATTTACAAACTTTAGTGTAAGCTATAAATTTTTGAAAAAACACCCTTTTTATGAAAATGACTAAAAAAGCCAACTTTAACACCCTGTACTAGGATCATATTCTACCGGATTGTTGTTCTTGCAGACCGGATCTACTATATTGCCAAATTTGAGCTAAATCGGAGAAAAAAAATTTAAACCTGGTACACTTGGCATGGAGTGCTTCATATACGAAATAATTTTTGTGAAATTTTTTTACTAAAAAAAAAAATGGCGAATTTTGAGTGAATTCTTTAAGTTTTGAATAAAAAATTACTTTGAAAGAATTATGATGAATTTTGATCTAGTTGTTATGAATTTTTTGTTAGTTTTGAAGACGTGAATGTTCGCAATTTTTACGTTTTTTTTTTTTTTGAAGTAAAAAAATTTAACGATAATTATTTCGTATATGTATGCATCAAATATTATTTGTAGATCATGTAAATTTTAGTAAAAAAGCTCCCGTTCCTTTTTATCGAGCGAAAACAGCTCCAGAGATTTCCTTAAAAAACTTGTTTTTCAAAATTTGAACGGTTTGTGAAAAATATCTCCTAAACAATAGGTCGTACAAAAAAATAAAGGGAATGGTTTGCAGAAAAAAAGTTCATTTGGAACTATTTTTCAGAATTAACTTTATTTGCTTCGACTCAAGCAACATGGAAATCGTTCGTTAGCCGATCATTTCCGAAGTGCTTTAAATGGGGTACTCGAAAATTTTATTCAAATCACCCACAGGACAGGCGCGAGCTGCTCATTAACTTGAAATTCAGAATTTTTTCTCCCTTTAAAAGTTTACGACTAGTCCAACTCAGTTTACTTGCCAGAGGAGTAAGGTGGTCATTTCAAGTACACTCGACTGGTAATTTCACCACCCATGACATCTTTTAGAGTCAAAGTACGTTCTCTAAAGTACGCCCTCATCAGAGCATCCCGATGTTGAACACTGTTAAATTTGATTAACAGGGCTTTTTTGTCCCGGATGTAACAAATGTGATGAATATCTCTTTTGTCAATGGACATCTCAAAGTAGGTACACAGTGACACAACTAGGCTAGGTAGATCATTCAACCTAGCTGGAATGCCACTCACAATTATGTCAGATCTATTCAACCTTCGATGCAAAGTGTCATTCACCTTCTTGCAACCTGCAACAACAGATTTTAACTTCTCCATCTCCTTACCCATCTCCTTGAACAGCTTATCAAATTTTAGCTTGATGGCATCCAGTTTTTCCTCAAATCGCTTATGGTACTTAGCAAGGCCCATTTCACGACGGCTTTGGGGATCCTCTAAACACGCCTTGCAGGTGTGCGCCAGCGCTCGATTTTTTAAAAGTACGGCATGAAGCGCAGACGAAACCTTGCCACAAGTCATGTGCACCCAGCAGTTTGCAGCAGCAGTTTCCACATCTAACGCTGGATTGCGTTTTGGTTATATTTCTTTTGCAAGCCGCATAGTGGTAAACTTCAGCCGGCGCCATAGCTCAATACAGAGGGGAAAAAAACCAGTTGTAAGCAACAACAATCTGTACACACAGCTGAGTGACGGGTTTTAATGGCAGCATAGGTAAGGGTGGCGGTAATTGTGTGAGCAAAAACCTCACATAGACCAACTAGGTCCATAGCCATAGTTAATCGCAGCATGCAATCCACACACACAAGCACAGCGTACAACTTCAGTAAGGTTCTTTTAATAAAGCAGTTAATCTATTAGAACTTATAGATTTTTTATAAAGCACAGAAGTGATTTACATGGATTATTCCAATCTATATCTATATACATATATAAAAATGAAATGGTGTCCGTATGTAGCTTATGAAACTACACGGCCGATTTACATAATTTTTGTTTTAAATTGTTTGCTATGGTCTGTAGAAGGTTTGTAAGGAGGTGAGATACCGCTGAGGGGGCCGGGGGTCGCACTCCCCATACGAAAAAATACAAAAAATGCTATATCTCTGCAGTTATACAAGTCTTCATTATGAAACTTATGTGTAATGAATCTGCCATCCACCGTGCAAAATTTGAGGGGGGTTGAATGAGGGGACGTTGCACCCCCATTTGCAAAAAAAAACAAAATGCCATATCAGTGTTCCTATATCAGCTATCATTATGAAACTTGGTACATGGATGCAGGCATTGAAATAAGCTGTAATAATACCCTATTTCTGCAGTAATAACTTCAAATTTGCAGTAATAACTTCAGAATATAGTTAAAAATTGTAATAATAATTTTCACCCAATTTCATATTACTTTGTTTTGCGTTAATCGTTGAAACAAAATACTCATTTTTTTTTCGCTTATAACCGTTTTTTTAGTTGTCTAACCTTACCAATTTGGGCTAAAATGTAGCAACCACAATAAGAACTCGGCAACTTTACTTTAAACATATTTTTATAAATGCATTCGAAGAACATTTCGCTATAAATTTTAAATTGAACCATTGGCATGATATCTGTTATTTAATATTAATATTTAATATTAATCACTTGAATAAGACATTAAAAAAATTTTGCTAAAAATTGCAAATAAAAACAAAAAAAAAAAATTCTGCAGTAATAACTTATTCTTATTTCAACCCCTGCATGGATGTTTATTGCGCCTACTATTCAGCTTAACCTATATCGTACCAAAAATTTCAGCATTTTTTTTTTTTAAATTTTTGTTATAAAAATGTTAATTGAGTAAAAAAAGTGGTGGAAAATAAGTTTGAGCCTCATCGAAAAATGCCCATACATAAAACTGAAATTTTAAGATTGATGCTTTAACCCATTAATAGCCACTTCCCATACTATCATACAAAAAAAACTTGTTGGTTTTATGCCGGAAATGGATTTCACAGCTGCTGTTTGTTTTTCTCTTAGGTATTTTACCCACCGTAGTGACCTAATGTATTGTATTGTTGACATTTGTGTGTTGTTTTAATTTATTTTTTTTTTTTGCTACTTCAGATTTTCATAAAGAACATTTTGACAAAAAGTAAGACTTTATTAAAGGAGTAAATAGAGGCAAGAATTGAGGAGCAGGATATTATTGCTGGTGTGCCGTTATTTTGTGTAAAATCAGTCCAGTACTTCGTACACGTTTTGCAGAGACTTCACAAATGCTGTTATCGCTGTTGCAGTGTTTTTTTTTTTTTTGGCTGCCTGTCAGTGTTGTTGCGTGCACAGGACTATGCGACCTGGAGTTATAACTTAACTTGGCAGTATATTGATCGAAAAATAAGAAGTGAAACTCAACGCCTCAAATCGCAAACGTAAAGCCAACGATGCTGCTAGCATCCGCTCTGGTAGAACTTCTACCACGCGTTGTACTGCCGGTGGCAAGGGTATACATCGACCTGTTGGCGCTAGTGATGCAGTTTCAATGAAATCCGACTATACAGCTAAATCGGGCAAATTAGCATATACAGGTAGTGAGTACTCATCGAAAAAGGCAAAGGGTGATATGAAAAAGAAAGGCAAAGTAGATCCATACGCTTACATATATACCATTGAGTACAAACTCCTTAAACGGTAAAATTAATTGAAACAATTTAAAATCATAATTTTAATCTATGTATATATATAAAAATGTAGTGTGCGTGTGTTTGTCGCCTTATAACTTTGAAACCGCTTAACCAATCGCTACCATTTTCGCACTATATATTTGTTTTGTACTGCAGGTGGTTTATATTGGGTGTACAACTTAAAAACCGGAATTTGACGGTGGATGTCCGTACTAACAAATATCGTGAAAGCTCGACCTTTATATATATGTCATTTTGAAGGTACATTTGACAGCTGGCAAAATCAGTCAACAAAACAATTTTATCTTGTGTGCATCATTATTATTTTTCACGATGAATAACTTCGAAAATTGGAGAAAAAGACAGCATTTGCGGGAGGTTCTGTTGGGTCATTTTTTTTCAAAGAAAACTGCTGCGGAAAGTCATAGTTTGCTTGTAGAAGTTTATGGGGACTATGCTCCAGCTGAATCAAGCTGTCGTGAGTGGTTTGGACGGTTTAAAAGTGGTGATTTTGATGTCGAAGACAAAGAACGTCCTGGTCAGGACCAGCTAGGTGTGATCCATTATGAGCTGTTGCCAGGTGGCCAAACCATTAATGCTCAACTCTATCGTCAACAATTGATCCGATTGAAGCAGAAAATCCAGGCAGAGCGGCCAACGTATGCGACCAGACACGAGTCAATCATTTTCCACCACGATAACGCTCGGCCACATATTGCTGCCCCCAGTCAAAAATTTCCTGGAAAACAACGGATGGGAAAAATATACAAATTTTGCCTCACCCGCCTTATAGCCCAGACCTTGCACCATCAGACTACCATTTGTTCCGATCAATGCAGAATGCCCTATCAGGAATACGGTTCACTTAAGTTCAAGATATCGAAAATTGGCTCGATTCATTCTTGGCCGCCAAGCCGGCGCAATTTTTTTGGGATGGAATTCATAAATTGCCTGAAAGATGGGGAAATGTTGTAGCTTCCAATGGACAATTCTCTGAATAAAATATATTGTAACATTTTTCCACAATAAAGCATCAAATTTCGCTAAAAAATTCCGGTTTTTAAGTTGTACACCCAATAGCTTTGCTAAAAATAACATTTAAAATATCTCTGAAGGAATTGCATATTTTGTTATAGAACTTAGTACGTGGATATATGTTTTTACTGCCAATCAACGTGCAAAAATTGGAGTGGATTGAGGTGTTACATCGGTCACACAAAAAAATTACTTTAAATGCTATATCCTGTAGGAATAGCAGCTTTTGCTATAAAACTTGGTACATAAATATAAATACTGCCAACCATTAGCCTTGCAAAAAAATGCAGGGATCGCTCATGAGGTACGAGCGCACGCTTTAGGAAAAAATTAGTTTAAATGATAAATCCATGCGCCTATAGCAGCCTATTGAAAAAGGGCAGAACAACGTTTGCCGGGAACGCTAGTTTACTATATAAGTCACTTGCCAAAAATTCGCGTACGTTTAAAAGAGCTGTTAAAAGTTCACGCAAAGGAAAATTCTAAGATGTAAAAAGCAAGATACAAAAATCTTATAGAAAATTAAATAATTGCGGGTTATTTTTTAAAATATAAAGTCAATATTTTATTGTAAAAAGCTTGTAAAATAAAACTAGTAAGGGTGTTACCTTTGGCCTGGCCAAACATTAAATACCCTACACATCAGTATTTTTAAAGTTTTGCTTACATGGGAGGTGCCACGCCCTCATGTCCAAATTCAACCAGTTTTTTCTCAGAGTTTGAATTTATAGTTCTTAGCATTTGAGTAAAATTTAGTTTGATTATCTCAAAAAACCCTTTCAGTATAGCGTTTTTAAGTTTTGCTTATATGGGAGGTGCCACGCCCTCTTGTCCGAATTCTCCTGGTTTTTGTTCAGAGCTTGCGCTTACAATTCGTAGTATTTATGTGTATTTTGGTTGCATTATCGTGAAAAAAAACTCAAAAAGTTGCATTTTGAATATAGTTTTTGTATGGGCGGTAGGCGTGTCCGTTGACTGATTTCGCTCATTTTCAATCCCCCGGGCTAACTTTGACGCCGAAGGCTGTGCACCAAATTTCATTGAATTATCTTGCATAGTTTTCCCAAAAAGTGTATTTCCACACACAGCCAGCCAGACGGACATGGCTATATCGACTGAGGAGGTGACGCTGATCAAGAATATATATACTTTTCTATATCTGCCACGCCTCCTTCTCTGCGTTACAAACGGAAGGACAAAGTGAATATACCCTGGGTGTAGGGTATAAAAACAGTTTGAAAGCAAGGCGTGTTAAATTAATTACTGTATAAAATAAAGTACATAATCAGGCCTGTTCCGTAATCCGTGTGTTTTCAATTACTTTTCACTTAGGAGGCTTTTTGATGAAAATGGTTAGTCACACGAAAAAAAGTATTAGAATCTTTTTTGTGGAGAATTACAGGTTCTACAAATAATATTGATTTGCATTTACGAAAAAGTAACAGTTTCGGAAATATTTGATCAAGTCGAATTTTTCGACTTTTTGCAGTTTTTTTAGAATATTTCCATGCAAATCAATATTATTTGTAGAACTTCCAATTCTCCACAAAAAAGATTCTAACACTTTTTATCATGTGACTAACAATTTTTATCAAAAAGCCTCCTAAGTGAAAAGTAATTGAAAACACACGGATTACGGAACAGGCCTGAACTACTATGTAAACTAAATAATGCATATTTTTTTAAAGTTTATACTTATTTGAAACATTAAACAAATTAAAAGTATTAAAATTACTTCTGGCAGTAAATAACCTGAGAAAATTGCTGAATACATTTATTTTTGCATACAAAAGTTGAACTTGTCTTTGTATACGATTAATTGCACATTTACAGTTTATTTAAATCGTCAAAGCGTTGCTTCTCAATCAGGCCTGTTCCGTAATCCGTGTTTCAATTACTTTTCATTTAGAAGGCTTTTTGATGAAAATGGTGAGTCACACGATAAAAAGTATCAGAACCTGTGTTGTGGAGAATTACAGGTTCTACAAACAACATTGACTTGCATTAACGAAAAAGTAACCGTTTAGGAAACATTCTTAAAAAACTGCAAAAAGTCGAAAAATTCGACATTATCGAATATTTCCGAAACAGTTACTTTTAAATAAATACAAATGTATATTATTTGTAGAACCTGTAATTCTTCACAAGAAAGATTCTTATACTTTTTATCGAGACTCACCATTTTCATCAAAAAGCCTCTTAAGTGAAAAGTAATTAAAACCACGGGGATTACGGAACAGGCCTGAATATGTGTCGTTGTCCACTTATCATCTGGATCCACTCGTCATTGTCTCCTCATGAAAACACAATTTATTCTTGTCATCTAATAAAACTATCGTATGCGTACGACTGCCATAACCGGCTTCTGGTATATGCACATTTAATGCACTTAAGTGTTTTCCCCAATTTGGTGCTCGTCGTTGTAGTTCCTCATCAGGCAAAAATTTATCTCTGCACTTTAGTAGTTTCCGAAATTTTTGTGCCAACTTGTCACGTGTCACTGAACTGGACGTTTGTCCATTAAAATCATCTACAATTTCTTGAAAACGTTGCTGACCATGACGTACTTTTTCGAAATGTGCTGATGGTAAACTATTACAAAAACCAAATCAGTGACCTTCCTCATATTGATCAAGACCCGGTGGTATATTGCTGCAAAGTGGAGCGACCGACCGCCTTTTCATAAAAATCTCGCAAAACCAAAAAAAAAAAAAAAACCAAAACATAAACATAAACAAATGTCAGCTGTTAATAAAGAAGAACATAATTTTTGAAAGTACTATTCACAATGCGGCGCACAGTGGTCCCAAAGTGTGTTTTTTATATCAACATTTTTTGCCCGCTTGGGGACGCACTTGTAGAAAGATTTAAATGATGAGGGTTTATAGGTAATTAAACAAGGGAAAAAATAAGCCCCCGGGTTTTTGGGAAAAAAATCGTTTCGACCTCTTTTCTGTGGGCTCAAAGTCGAAAAATCGAAAACCGAAAATTTTCAGAATTCTACCATTCGAAAACCAATCATCCGATTTTTATGATTTTTTAATGGGTAGATATCTTGCCCGTTGAGGTTTTTGAAAACTTAATTTTTCAAAATTCCTTCGGCTTCGTCCGGTATATTAAAAACCTTAATAACTCGAGAACCATTGTTCCGATTTGAGTGATTTTTTTTTTTGTGGATAGGTAAGTTGCCTAGTAAAGTCCTGTTATAAATTTTTTTCAAGTCTTTCGGCAACGTCCGGAACATTAAAAATCCTAACAACTCGGGAAACACTGAACTGATTCGGATGATTTTTTTGTTAATGGTTAAATACGTTGTCGGGTAAGGTATTGTAAAATTTATTTTTTCAAAATTCCTTCGGCTTCGTCCGGGATATTAAAAATCATAATAACTCGAAAAACATTGAACCGATTTAGGTGATTTTTTTTTAATGTTTAGATACGTTGTCCGGCAAGGTTTCGTAAAATTATTTTTTTCAAAATTCCTTCGGCTTCGTCCGGTTAGTTGAAAAGTTTTAATAAATCGGGAACAATTATTCCGATTTGAATGATTTTTGTTTTTTGATAGGTAGATATGTTTCCTAGTAAGGTTATGTCATATGCACTTTTCCGAAATTCCTTCGGTCACTTCAGCGATATTAAAAAATAAAATAAATTACACCTCGTTACCTAACTTTCGGTACGTTTCGAGGTGACAACGGTTTGAATAAAGGAAAGAGTTCAATAGAATACGATATTTGCATAATAAAAAAAAAAAATTAATAAAAACTTTTTTAGTTTTTTGATATCCCCAACGTTGCAGAAAGTATTTTTGAAAAGGAAACATTATAAAACTTTACTAGAAAACATATGTATCCACCAAAAAAAAATTTACCCAAATCGGTTTAATGTTTCTCGAGTTATGATTTTTAATATCCCGGACGAAGCCGAAGGAATTTTGAAAAAATAAATTTTACAATACCTTACCGGACAACGTATTTAACCATTAACAAAAAAATCATCCGAATCAGTTCAGTGTTTCCCGAGTTATTAGGATTTTTAATGTTCCGGACGTTGCCGAAAGACTTGAAAAAATTTTATAACAGGACTTTACTAGGCAACATACCTATCCACAAAAAAAAATCACTCGAATCGGAACAATAGTTCTCGAGTTATTAAGGTTTTTAATATACCGGACGAAGCCGAAAGAATTTTGAAAAATTAAGTTTTCAAAAACTTTAACGAGCAAGATATCTACCCATTAAAAAAAAATCATAAAAATCGAATGATTGGTTTTCGAATGGTAGAATTCTGAAAATTTTCGGTTTTCGATTTTTCGACTTTGAGCCCACAGAAAAGAGGTCGAAACGATTTTTTTTTTTCCAAAAACCGGTGGCTTATTTTTTTCCTTGTTTAATTACCTATAAACCCTCATCATTGAAATCTTTCTACAGTGCGCCCCCAAGCGGGCAAAAAATTTTAATATAAAAAACACACTTTGGGACCACTGTGCGGCGTTTTGTTCGACCACAGTTACCGCACTTTAAGCCCACTTGCCGCAAAAACGCACTTTATAGATCTATTACACCGAAAAAAATTGGCAAACATAAGCAATATTCGTGATTAAGTAACGCATCAAAGGTAAGATATGGGTTAAGAGGGATTGAACAAAAGGGATTTGGAACCCCCGTACAGTAAAAATACTCAAAATGCTATATTTCTGCGCCTATAGTAGCTATCATTATAAAAGTTGGTACATAAATATAAAGTTTATTCACCTAGAAAAACCAGAAGGGTTGGAAGAGAAGGACGGCGGAGATGGATGGGACTTGGAACATATGTAAAGCGCATCGGTAACGGGCGAACAAAGTCGTTATCGGGTCAGCTAGCCTTCTTATATATATAAAAATGTTGTGTGCGTGTGATTGTCGCCTTATAACTTTGAAACCGCTTAACCGATCGTTACCATTTTCGCACTATTTATTTGTTTTGTACTGCAGGTGGTTTATAGCTATGCTAAAGGGGGGTCGGGTCAGGGGGAGCTGTAGCCCCCATAAAAAAAAAAAAAACATTTGAAATGCTATATCTCTGCAGGTATTGCAGATTTTGTTATAAAACTTGGTACGTGGGTGCATCTGCCACACAAAAAAATTATTTTAAATGCTCTATCTCCGTAGGAATAACAGCTTTTGCTATAAAACTTGGTACATAAATATAAATAGTGTCAACAATTAGCCTTGAAAAAAATTGCAGGGATCGCTCATGTTTCGCACGCTATAGAAAAAAATTAGTTTAAATGATAAATTCCTGCACCTAGAGCAGCTTTCGTTCAAATCGAACTCATCGCGCCAACTATTGAAAAAGGGCAGAACAACGTTTGCCGGGACCGCTAGTATGTATATAAAAATGTAGTGTGCGTGTGTTTGTCGCCTTATAACTTTGAAACCGCTTCACCGATCGTTACCGTTTTCACACTATGTATTTGTTTTGTACTGCAGGTGGTTTATAGCTATGCTAAAGGGGAATCGGGGGAGCTGTAGCCCACACACAAAAAAAAAAAAAACATTACGTGGATACGTGGGCTGCTCGATATATTTCTGGCCTAATAATGAAATTGCGAATATTTATCATCAAAAATGGTTTTATTGATTTTCAAAGTATTCTCCAGCATGATTTATACACTTTTGCATGCGCTCAAACCAATTGTCGAAGCACTTTTTCCACTCCGATTGAGACACCTCCAAAACATGGTTTTTGAACGCTTCAACAGCATCTTCTGGCGACGAAAATCATTGACCAAGTCAGGGCTGTACGGCGGATGACCCATCAATTCGACGTTTTGGCCGATCAAAAAGGCGCTGGTTTGAGCCGATGTGTGAGAGCTCGCATTGTCATGGTGAACAATGATTCGTCTTCTCTTGTTCGTTTTTCGAATTTCTCCGAAGACTTCAGGAAACAAATTGTGGTGTACAACTCAAAATTGGAGTTCGTTTAGCTCAGCTCAACTCAACTCAGTTCGTGAGTTTTGAGCTGATCGTTTAATCGATCAGTGAATTCGTTGTGAGCTGATCGTTTGTTTGTTGAGTTCGTTAGTTATGAGTTTTCTCGTTTGTTTGGTTACGTTCAGCGTGTTCGATTTGCGTTGAATATGATTGCAAATTGCAATCAGCGTTGCAGGAATTGTGTAAGAATTGGGATAAGTTTAAGGTTTAATATTATAACGAATATTAAACAAATATTTTGCATAGATGTTTTTTTGCTCTTAATTCGAAATTGTGAACTTAAAAAAATTTAAAATATAAACTAGGAAACTTTGTAAAATGATTTTGTTTAACTCGGCTGTTTGAACTTCGACAACTTTCAGGATTGCCACATGTTTTATTTGCTTAAAATTAAATTAAAGGTATTTTTATGAAATTTAGTACACAGCTACTGACTATCAATGGCTTTTAATTGACAAAAAGTGGGCGGGATCGAAGTAGTGCCAGGCCACTTTTTAACCATAGAAAATTTTGATTTAATATTACTCGAAAACGACAATTTTGAGGAAAATTTATTAGATGTTACCTCCGCAAATAAGGATTAATATGCGATATGCCGTTATATTGGGAAAACTCGTTGATGGGCGTGGCACCGCCCACAAAAATATAATATGGTTTAAAAAGAAAATTAATAAAGCAATCATTCTGAAATTAACTGTGGGGAGCTAACTTGCTATAAGGCATCTCTGATCTGAAAGTGGGCGAAATATTGCCATTGCGCATGGAATCTCCCATACAAGCAAAATACGTTTAATGCTATTTCTCGCAATTGTTACGAGGTATTTCAATGAAATTTGGTATATAGGTTTCACTTATCAATGCCTTGCAACAAACGAAAAGTGGGCGGAATCGAGTAGCTGCCACGCCCACTTTTTAACCGTTGAAAATTTTGATTCAATATTGCTCGAAAACGACTGCAGCGATTTTAATGAAAATTTAAGAGATTGTACCCCTGAAAACAAGTATTAATATGTGATATGAAGTTATATTGGAAAACTCTTTGAAGGGTGTGGCACCGCCCACAAAAATATAATACGCTATTAAAAGAAAACTACTAAAGCAATCTTTCTGAATTTCACTGTATGGAGTCTTTTTGAGTTTAGACACTTACAATCTGAAAGTGGGCAAAATATCTCTGGTCTGTATCATGGGTATCTAAAGGCATAACGAAAAGTGGGAGTTGTTCAATAAATTTCACGCCCACTTTTTACCAAAATAAAAATAATGGTTAGTAACTCAGGCACAAAAAAAAAATGGAATGAACTTTTCATTTCTTATATGCAGTCTTATGTAAGTACTTTTTGACGCTGGATCCGTCTTCATAAGCAGAACTGTCACTATACCTGTAGGATTTTAAAATACCCTTGCTTGAAGATGGAGAAAACGCTGTGTTCAGTCTTACTGCGTAGCTACAAGCAAAGGTGAAATTCCTTTTATTCAGGCATCGAATAGCCATATTTTTACTTATCACAATATCTTTTCGGATTTTTCAATAGGTCTCTTACTTTCTGAGTTATGATCCTTTGAAGATGAAATATTTAAGCCCCCATACAAAAGACGAAATATTTTGGGCATTCTATTTCACCAAAAAAAAATTCGAGTTTTTGATATTTTTCTATACCATTCGATACTTTCCGAGTTTTTTCTTATTATTATTCTCATCGGTTTATTTATCATTTTGAAAGTATGACCATTAGAGGTGAAAAGGTACAAGTTTCATAACAAAAAATAGCTATGAATAAAAACATTGACTAAAATAATAAGATCAGATTGTTGACCGAGCAGGGATCGGTCTCCAGGTACTTGAAAGTTACAGTAAATTTTTTGGGGTTGCCACCTGGTTTTTTTAATAAAATCATCATTTTCTCTCTATAAATTGACATCTTGGGTCCAAAACAACGAAAAAAAAATTTAGGATTGCCATAATAGGGTTGCCTGACTTTTTTTCCAAATAGCATTTCGCTGTTAACTTTTTTTATTTTTTTCGGACCCAAGATGTCAATTTATAGAAAAAACAATTATGATTTTAGCAATTTATTGCAAGAAAATTTTGATTTTATAAAAAAAACCAGGTGGCAAACCCAAAAAATTTACTATGGGTTTTTGGGTCGATTCTAAAACTTTCAATAAAGAAAGTTGACAAATAAATGCAATTTTTAAAAAAACGTCTGGCAACCCTGTTATGGCAACCCTAAATTTTTGTTTCGTCGTTTTTGGACCCAATATGTCAATTTATAGAGAGAAAATGATGATTTTAGCAATTTATTGAAAAAAATTAACTTTTCCATTCAAAATCATTTGTCAAAAGGCCTAAGTTTTATTTTCAATTTTATTAAGTTCACAATTTCGATATAAGACCAAAAAAACAACTATGCAAAATACTTGTTTAATATTCGTGTGTAATATTAAATCTTAACACTTATCCCAATTCGTAAGCAATTCTTACAACGCTGATTGCAATCATATCCATCGCATATCGAACACGTTGAACGTAACTAAACAAACGAGAAAACTCATAACTAACGAGCTCAACAAACAAACGATCAGCTCACAACAAATTCGCTGATCGATTAAACGATCAGCTCAAAACTCACGAACTGAATTGAGCTGAGCTAATCGATCTTGGTTCGTTGTGTAAAGCGAAAACTCGAACAGGTTCGATCAGCTCATTACACAGCCCTACTAAATAGATATGCTAATATCAAATTTATGTAAACTGCATTGAACTGGCTAAGTGTAAACCAAAGAATTACACAGTGCGACACATGAAAAGTGAACTAAAATCCGTTATAAGGCGTCGAAAGTAGTCGCCGAAACAAGTAATTCTGCCAGAGCGTTTTGCAAAGTTGGCTCATATAAGGATTTTATGGTCATTTTTGCGATTTTAAGGCACTAGATGAATTTTTTTCGGCTAAGTTTGTTGTGCATTTTTTTTCTTCTGTTCAATAGCTACAACATAGCTGAAGTCATCAAAACAATATTTTCGGCTCGTTACCGTTATCCAGCTGAAAATTGCAACTTTTTGCCTCAAATTGGATTTTGAGCGATTTTTCGATTTTTTCATATGGCTATATCTCCATATTTGAGGCAAAAAGTTGCAATTTTCAGCTGGAAAAATCGCTCAAAATCCAATTTGAGGCAAAAATTATAATTATCCAGCTGAAAATTGCAACTTTTTGCCTCAAATTGGATTTTGAGCGATTTTTCGATTTTTTCATATGGCTATATCTCCATATTTGAGGCAAAAAGTTGCAATTTTCAGCTGGAAAAATCGCTCAAAATCCAATTTGAGGCAAAAATTATAATTATCCAGCTGAAAATTGCAACTTTTTGCCTCAAATTGGATTTTGAGCGATTTTTCGATTTTTTCATATGGCTATATCTCGGTAACGAGCCGAAAATATTGTTTTGATGACTTCAGCAATGTTGTAGCTATTGAATAGAAGAAAAAAAAATGCCGAACAAACTTAACCGAAAAAAATTCATCTAGTACCTTAAAATCGCAAAAATGACCATAAAATCCTTATATGAGCCAACTTTGCAAAACGCTCTGGCAGAATTACTTGTTTCGGCGAGTACTTTCGACGCCTTATAACGGATTTTAGTTCACCGTCAATGACTTGAAAAATGTTGCACTGTGTTATAATGAATGTATTGATTTTAGTCTTTAAAATGAAGAATAATTTATTTCAGAAGTATTTGTCTGGTAGACTAGTATATGGTATGTAGGGTGATGTACAGAATTACAACTTTAGAAATATCATGTTAATGTACAATGGATTAAAACTTTTAAATGAAATGACACAAATATTGAAACAGAAAACAATTTATAGAAATTCTAGGCTTTGATTATACCATATGTTTTCATTGTCTCGCACGTGTCTGTCGAACAAATTTGAAATAAAAAAAAAGTTGAAATAAAACGGATTCTTATATTGACAAGGCTTAACTTATTGCTCCTTGATTTTGGCCAATTTTTCGTTTTCAAGATAGTTGCAAAACTAAGGCGGTCGCACGAGACACAAACAGAAGTGGTTTTCGTGGCCAACAATTCAAATGACGATTTCAGGGAAACCTGATACAATATTTCAATGTGGTTAATTTAAGAATGTTGTGCATTGATGTCTCTTAAAAATTGTTTTGATTTTATCTAAAAATGATTTACACTTTTTTTTTTAATTTAACGGGACATTTTTTTCCACCATACAAATTTCAAATTGAAAATCTTTCAAATAACCAGGAGTTCCCAGTGAATGTTGTGTCACATTATCTTGTTAAAATGACGCGGCATTACCAATTTTTCCAAAGGATGTCATTTGTCCCTATCCATTTTACATGTGTACCAAATCTCAAAAGTTATGAATTATTTTTTTAAGAGGCGTGGCATCGCCCATTTTCCCAGTGAACATTATTTGTCTTGGCGCTCTGTACACATGTACCAAATCAAATTCATGTGCGTTAAATATTTTCAGAGATATGATGAAGTGATTTTTTCCCAGTACAGATTATTTGTCTTGGTGCTTTTTACACACATATCTGTGGACTTTTTTATTATACATGAATACTAAACGAATACTTTCCAGTAACCCTTTTTGCTCTAAGGTCAATAGTTTTTAATAAAATTGAAATAGGATGATACCTAAAGAAGCAGGTACAAATGACTGTGAAAAACTTAGACCCATAAATATGATGCCATTACTAGAGAAAATTGTAGAAAAGTGCGCGTACGAACAATTTTATAAATTCGTGTGTGATAATAAAATTTAAATAGAAAATCAGTCAGGCTTTCGACATGATCACTCATGTGAAACGTCTTTAAATTGGCTGATAACAATTTTGGACTTACAAAGAGTATTTGAAACTATTGAACGAGATATACTTCTCAGCAAATTATCAAAATATGATATTAAGGTGGAATGGTTAAATCATACTTAACATACAGAACACAAGTGACAAATATAAATAATGTAACGCCGAGTGCAATTAAAACATGTTTCGGTGTCCCACAAGGAACCATTCTAGGTCCCTTACTGTTCCTGTTATACATAAACGATATCTGTAAGTATTAAAAACGTGTAAAATATCCTTGTTCGTGGATGATGCCCTATTGTTGATAAGTGGTAAAAACTTGAGTGAACTCATTGAAAGTATAAAAGAAGATTCAAACAATCTTTGTGTATGGCTTCAAACTAACAAATTAAAAATAAATGTTAATAAGGCAAAATGTATGGTGGTCAATAGTAATGAAATAGTAAATTTAATGATAGATGGAAAACCCATGAAACAAATGAATGAAATTAAATATTTGGGTGTTATACACGATTTTAAACTGAACTTTCATAGTCATATGACATACGTGGCGAAAAAAATCTCAAAGAAAAAAGAGGTTCCTCAAGAGAATAAGAAAAAATGTTACCATAATGTGTGCCATTAATATATATAACACAACAATTAAACCTCATTTTGAGTTTTGTTCAACTATTTTGTTCATGGGCAATAATAAATAAATTTCAAATGCTACAAAATAAAGCTATGAGAACTATTCTTAAATGTAGTTTTTATACACCAATTGTGTGGATGCTATCGTGTCTAAAATGGCTAAATATTAAACAACGAATCATCTTTAACGTCCTGCTGTTCGTGCTTAAAATGAAAAACAACATGGTACCTAAGTATCTAACGTCGAGCTTGATTTAAGTTGGTGACTCGCAGCCGTACACTATGAGATCAAACTCTGATTTTCGACTTCAGCAGTATAGAGACTCCAGAACTCAAAATCAATTAAATTATCGTGGCCTCAAATTGATTAATGAATTGCCATCAGCAATAAAAAAAAGAAAATAACTTAAGAAGATTTAAAAGACTGCTTATTATTCATCTCAAAAATAATATATAATTATTTTGTTATTTGTTTTCTAAATAGTCTTAATTAAATATTTTGTAATTTATAAATTTATAGCAAAATTTAATAGTTATATTAACTAAATAAATAAATACATACATGTTTTTGTCAAATATTTTTTTGATTTAAGAAATTCAGTTCTTTCCATACGAAAAGAAGCTTATTTCAAACTTATGTTTGCCATTTAACCTGTATCTTATCTCGACTTACGATGTTTTGTGAAGAAAAACACCCTTTTCTTATGTCGACGTAAGTTAATTTGTAAAAAGCATTTGTAAAAGTTTTTGTTATTGCAAATAAAAAACATCGAGATATGTTGATTTTCGATTCTATATCTCTGCAGCTACAAGACATAGAGATATGGTGATTACACCAAAAGAAGCGCATTTAAACTTTATATATATCTGTGGCAACAAACCAGAGTAGCTTAAGTCGACATAAGTGAAAATTGAGTTTTCATGCTATAATTATTCAGGTTTTCAAAAGGTTTATTTCTGATCAACCTTTTCCAAAAAATATCGTGTTCAATTAGTTTTTCAAATAATTATACATTTGCCAAAACATCTTAAGTCAAGTAAGTTTCCGGGTATTTGTTTCACTGTTCTATAATTCTTTCGACAAAAAAACTTAAAACTACATAAGCTAAAAATATTTCAATAAAAAAAGCATCCAAAGCATCTTATCTACAGTGATCCCTTTATTTCAATTTTAGCAGAAAATCTTATGTATAGTTACAATCGTTACAAACTACGTTTAAGCTTCAACAGAACCGCTTAATTTTACTTAAGGCGCTATTTTTATCGAAATAAATTTTCACAGAAAATCTTTAGTATAAAACAGTAAAAATACGGATTTCTTATGATTTTTTTTTTTTTTTTAAATTCGCCTCTCCTCGTCTTACTCAATCCATTAACTACCTCTGAGATTAAAATAATTGCAATAAAACGGAACAGAAATAATTTTTCACAAAATAGTCAATATCTCAAAACGTCGATTTTCGACACAAGCTACTCTGGTATGTTGCCACAGATATGATTAAAATCCTGAAAAATTGTCTTATTTCGGTTAGGCTGTTTTGTCAAAAGTCCACAGATATGTACCAAATCTCATCCATGTACGCTAAATAGTTTCAAAAATCTGATTTAATTTTTAAGTTTAATTGAGATAATTTATAGTAGTATCGGAACAATTTTACTTTATCGACTGTTGTTGTTTTTTTTTTAATTGTTTTGCTCAAATAGGGCTCTGGGAATTAATTACAATAACAACAACAACTTCTGGTCGAACCTACTTTCGGAGATATAGCCATCGGCAGATCGGTATATATCTATATATATAAAAATGACTGTGTGTCTGTGTGTCTGAAGCATTATCACTCAGAAACCATTCGTCCAATTGAGCTGAAAATTTGGAAATGAGTATATATTAGGTTTGGGAATGTTTTTATGCTATACACGAAGGTTTCCGAAGACCACCCGAAGGCTTAATAGTCAAAACGAAGAATATCTAGGTACACTAGAGGAAAAATATCTGTGACAAGCTTTCAACAAGTTTTAATTGATAGTTTTTTGGAATACCCGAAGTTTGCCGAATGTCACCCGAGGGCTTCATAGTCAAAACGAAGAATATCTAGGTATACGAGAGGGAAAAAATCTATGGCGGACTAACAACAAGCTTTAATAGATAGTTTTTTGTGACACCCGAAGGTGTTCTAAGGTCACCCGAAGGCTTCATAATCAAAACGAAGAATATCTAGGTATACGGGAGGGAAAAAATTTATGGTGAACTATCAACAAACTTAAACTGATAGTTTTTTGGAATACCCGATGCCTCCCGAAGGTCACCCGAAGGCTTCATAGTCAAAACGAAGAATATCTAGATGTACTACAGGAAAACCATCTAAGACAAACTATCAACAACCCTTAATTGATGGTTTCCTGGGAAACTCCAGCTATGCCATTGCCAATTTTTAAGATGGTTTGAAATGAAATTAACTTTCTCGAAATACCTAAATTTTTATTGTTGACGTGGCAGTGGCGTAAATCAAAATTTTATCCCTGTATACCTTCTAAGCTATTGGGAATCAAAAAACAAAACAAACATGCGAAGCGGGCAAAGAAGGCTAGTCTTTTATAAAACTCGGTATAAGTTGGGAACCCCTAGATGGATTTTAAAAATATTGATGTCATATGAAAGGTATTTTACCGGGCTATATAATTGCTTCACAAAATAGTTTTCTAGATATGACAATTTTTGATAAATGCACCCCATTTTTTTCCCAAAAAAACCGTTATATTTTTCAAAAAATGTATCATTAACCTATAATTTTAAGGAAATGGCTATTCGGGGGGACTCGCGTACGTAAAAGCTCAATAGCGTACGCGAAAGCTCAATTATCGTACGCGAAAAAAGCTTTCGGAAAACTTACGTACGCGAAATTCAGAGAAGTTCTTTCCCCCAGGGAACTTGATTACGCATGATTAATTTAGTGTTGCAGCATACGCTAAAAAACGTTGCGTACGCTGCGCGCAATTTGGCTAGCAAAGTATGTGTTGGATATATTATATATTATTAAGCCATGCTTGTAACACTTTATAAGTATAATTTTTGTTAAAACCATATGTATAAACCCGATAAATAAAGAAAATAATAATAATAATAATAATAATAATTATATACTGATCTGCGGCCGAAGGCCGCCGCGAAGCCGGTGTTGGATGTCTGACAGTTTTAAAACCTGAGCTGCCCACTTACTCCTACTTTTATGTAAAATTACTGTTGTAGTAGTTGTACTGCACTTCCTAATATGCACTATTGCGTACGCAACATTTCGCGCACGCTAAATTAATCATGCGTAACGAAGCTGCGCCCCGGGGAAAAAAACTTCACTGGATTTCGCGTACGCAAGTTTTCCGAAAGCTTTTTCGCGTACGCTAATTTGAGCTTTCGCGTACGCGAGTCCCTCCGAATAGACAGACTCTTATTTTAATAACTAAATTAGGAAGCCCAATTTATTTCTTTTCAGTTGATATGCAACATGTATCTGAAATTACATCATTATTAGATTTCTATAGAAAAAACAAAATGGACCAAATCAATTTTTTGGAAATTAGGAACTTTTAACAACAATGCCAGGACAGACAACAACAACAACTTTACTACTACTACAACAACCGTAATTTAATATAAGAGTAGGGGTAATTGGGCGGCCTTCGGCCGCTGCTCAGGATTTAAAACTGTCAGACATCCAACACCGGCTTCGCGGCGGCCTTCGGCCTCGGATCAGTCTATAATATATCCAACAAATAGTTTGCTAGCCAAATTGCGCGCGCAATTTTTAATAAAAATTTTTATTTTTTTTTAAATAATAAGTAGCTGCTGCGCTTATACAAGTAGCTGGTTCTCTTTGTTGTTGTTGTAGTAGTAGTAAAGTTGATGTCTGTTCCGGCATTGTTGTTGTTAAAAGTTCCTAATTTCCAAAAAATGGATTTGGTCCATTTTTGTTTTTTTCTATAGAAATCTATTAATGATGCAATTTCAGATACATGTTTGCGTATCAAATGAAAGGAAATAAATTTGGCTTCCTAATTTAGTTATTAAAATTATAGGTTGATAATAAATTTTTTGGGAAAAATAACGGTTTTTTGGGGAAAAATGGAGTGCATTTTTGAAAAATTGTTATATCTCGAAAACTATCACTCAAATTGAAAAATTTCGTAAAACCCGGTAAAATACCTTTCATATGACATCAATTTTTTTCAAAATCCATCAAGGGGTTCCCAACTTATACCGATTTTTATAAAAGATAAATCCCGATCTTCCGATGACTATATCTCCGAAAGTAGGTTCGACCAGAAGTTGTTGTAATTAATTCGCAGAGCCCTATTTGGGCAATAAAAAAATAAATAAAAAACAAAAATCGATAAAGTAACATTAAGCCAATAAAACTAAGGGTTTATAAGAAATTTTTTGGAAAAATTGTGCTTTAAAAAAAAACTGCCCAAAATTTTGGAAAATTCGCCAAATCTCGAAAACCATGATTCGGATTTCAAATTTTTGTGCACCGATTTTGTAGCCAGTTAAAAAAAATATACCGGTTTTCATAAAAACTGTATCCCGATCTTCCGATGGCTATATCTCCGAAACTAGGAATTTACTAGTTTTTGTTGTATTTAATTTCTGATTTGGCGAGAAAAAAAAATTGGGCTGTGGGACATCATATAAATTTGGGCTTAATGTTACTCTATCGACTGTTGGTGTTTTTTTTTCATTTTTTTTTTTTTTTTTTTGCCTAAATTGGGCTTTGAAAATTAATCACAACAACAACAACAACCTCTGAGCGGATCTACTTTCGGAGATATATCCATCGGAATATCTTTTATAAAAATCGGTATAGGCTGGAAACTCCTGGATGGATTTCAAAAATATGGGTGTCATATGAAAGGCATTAATTGCTACAATTGCGGGCTATATAATTGCTACACGAAATTTTTCAATTTGAGTCTTGGTTTTCGAGATATGACAATTTTTCAAAAATTCACCCCATTTTTTCCAAAAAAAACGGTTTTTTCCCCAAAAAATCTTAAATAAACCTATAATTTTAACAACTAAATTAGAAAGCCCATTTTATTTCCTTTCATTTGATATGCAACATGTATCTAAAATTGCATTAATAAATTTTTATAGAAAAAAACAAAAAGACCAAGTCAATTTTCTTGAAATTAGGAACTTTAAACAACAACAACTACAACTTGAATACTACAACAACAACAACAACAAAGAGAACCAGCTACTTGTGAAAGCGCATATTTCAAAAAAACTTGAAATTTTTAGAAACTGCAAGAGCAACAGCTACTTATCATTTAAAAAAATTTAAATTTTTATTAAAAATTGCGCGCGCAATTTGTGTCCGATATATTATAGACTGATCCGCGAAGCCGGTGTTGGATGTCTGACAGTTTTAAATCCTGAGCAGCGGCCGCAGGCCGCCCAATTACCCCTACTCCTATGTAAAATTACTGTTGTTGGAGTAGTAGTAAAGTTGTTGTTGTTGTTGTCTGTCCTGGCATTGTTGTTGTTAAAAGTTCCTGATTTCCAAAAAATGGATTTGATCCATTTTTGTTTTTTTCTATCGAAATTTATTAATGATGCAATTTCAGATACATGTTGCATATCAAATGAAAGCAAATAAATTGGGCTTCCTAATTTAATTATTAAAATTATAGGTTAATAATACATTTTTTGGGAAAAATAACGGTTTTTTGAGAAAAAAATGGGGTGCATAACTATCACTCAAATTGAAAAATTTTGTAAGACAATTATATAGCCCGATAAAATACCTTTCATATGACATCAATATTTTTAAAAATCCATCCAGTGGTTCCCAACTTATTATTATTATTATTATTACTTCTTTATTAGTTAAAAAACAACTGTTACATTTAAAATTTTTGTACAGCTTAATTTTTCAATTTTAAAATATTTAACAAATTTAACAAATTTAAAAATTTTAGTGGATATGCAATAAAATAAAATCTACCACAAGTTTTTTAAAACAATGGAAATTATTTTCATTTTTGATTAAAGCTGGTAGGGAGTTATATAGTTTTAAGCCATTATACATAATTGAATTCTGAGTACTACTCTTGTTGAATCTTTCTAATCAGAAGTCATTTGCTCCTCTCAAATGATAAGGTTGGATGTCCCTGACATAAACAAGCTCATCTTGTTGATATTCCGGAAATACTCCGTGCTTTACATTGAACACAAATATCAGGACTCAGTATCAGTAACATTTGCAACATATAGGACGAAGGGGTGTAGATATTGCACTTTATTATTATACGCATTGCTTTATTTTGCAAAGTTTGTAGTCTATTCTTAACACTAGTATTGCATATATTTATTTATTAATTTATTTATTTATTTATTTAATTCAGTCTATGAATAAAATTCTTACAGACTAGACAAAGGAACATTAAATTAACTTAAAAAGATATCACAATATATTATTTAAAGCTAGGCAGTCTAGACAAAGATGATTAATTTAAATAAAAAAGATATCACAATACATTATTTAAAGCAGTTTTCAAAGCATTTTTACTAATAACACTATCTATATTGATTTCCGAGCTAATATCATTAATAAAGCTAATTGTTCTTGCTAAAGGAGCATTTGAGGCATAATTAGTGCGCATCACATCCAAGTGAAACGGAACATGATTCCTCAGAGATCTAGAGGGCACATTAAAATTAATCAGACTGAGTAAATCTGGACAGTCAACTGCCCCAGAAACAATATCATGAACAAATAAAACAGAACAAATATTTCTTCTACAATCCAAAGACTTCAAGCCAAGCAATAAACACCGAGAATTATACGGAGGCAATTCTCCAACAAAATTTAAAGATTTTAGAGCAAACCTGGTAAAAGATTTTTGGACTCTTTCAAGCCTTAACTTATATATAGAATGGTTGCACAATAATCGAAATGCGGCAAAATTATTGTATTGAAAATCATAACCGCATTTCCAAAAGATATATCCCGATCTACCGATGGCTATATCTCCGAAAGTAGATCCGCTCAGAGGTTGTCGTTGTTGATGTGATTAATTCCCAGAGCCCTATTTGGGCAAAAAAAAAAAAAAAAAAAAAACAACAACAGTCGATAAAGTAAAATTGTTCCTAAATTTGTTATTCAATTTGACATAAAATACAAAGTGCGGGATTTTCCGCGGCTTTAATGAATCCCCCTACGTATGATCAGCCAACCAACTTCTCTTGGCAATTTCCCACTACCCGAATCGATCATCTGGCAACCATGATTAAATGTGGTTTGCACTTTCAACAATTTTTGTCACCTGCTTTCCTTCGCTTTCGTACACACGTCGTATTAACGCTCTCGTTCGCTCTTGCACTTTCACAAATTTTCTCACACCAAAGCTCTGAATCAATTTCTTCAAATAGTCAAATTACTGTTATAATTTTATTCAAATGCACACGATCAATAACCAAAACGCACTTTCGTTCGTTCACAACTACACCAACATTCCACTTCACCACGATGTTTCACTTCTTTCTCTACTTATTATGTTCCTTAAAGTTAACTTCTATTTACAATTTGTCAGTATTCAACAAAAACATTTTCCGCCGTAGTCAAATTTGAACGAATTCGCAGATATTTCAGAAATTTATAATGAGGACCGTATCCACAACTGTATTTGACAAAATTTCTTCGAAAATTGTGAAAATTGAGTATATCATAGTGTGATTTAGAACTCTCGATGCTATATCGCAGTTACGTAGTTGTTTTCCGTTCATAAGGTGTAAATCTCAAAATAGCACATACACTAGAGCTGCGAGAGACTGTACACAGGAGAGACTAAATTGTCGGGCGATAGTACTATTTGTAGGCAAGCGGAGGGACCGCCCGACCATTTAGTCTCTGGGGGCGGATTCTGTAACTGTGAAAAAAATCGGTGTACACAAAATGAGAAAACTCATCTTCACACCAAGTTTACATTTTTTCATTTCATGTACGCTGTTGTGCTGAATGAAATTCTAATTTGCTGAATGAAAATTTCAAGGCGCTGAATGACATTTTAGAGCTATCAATGATCAAATAGTGATGCATTATTTTGAACTCGTTTGTACTTGATTCTTTTAACTTAATTCTCAATGATTTTTCTTGATACTAAGGGGAAAATTGCCAATTGTCAACCAGTATTTTTTAAATTCTGTGTGGTTGCTGTAGTTTTCAAATTTTTGATTGAATAAAAATCAAAATTTGTCAAAAAAATTGTCAATATCTAAAAAGCAGCTGACAATTTTTATCAAAATTTATTATTTTTGAGCTTCAAATTTTGTTTTGAAACACAAAAATAACAACGAACACATAAAAATATTAAAAATACTGCTTGACTATTGTCAATTTGCCATAATAGGGCTGTAAGTGCTAAATTTATCGATTGATATTTGTGAAAACATATATTGAAAAAGAAAACAAAGCGAACTTGTTTATTTTGAAGTTATTTGTTCACAAGCGTTGAGTATAAAATAATTTGGCACGACTCAACTTTCGAGGCGCAAAGATCTTAAAATGAAGTTTTGATTTACTCATTGAGAAAATAACATTCACCGAAGGAATAATCGGGATAAACAAAGTAAAAAAAGCTTAATACATTATACACCAAATAAAAGGTTGCCGTGTCAGCCTTCCATATATAATATCTAAGAGAATTTTCAGAGTAAATTACGGATTTAAGAAAAAAAGTATGCAGAAAGACCGTATGTAGCGTGACCGGGTTGAAAAAAAAAATTATTTTGTTTTATTTTTATATTTAATCTCTAAGGGCCAGTTTTTCAGTGCAAGTTAAACTCATTATCTGGTTTAAACTAAGTTTAAACTCAGAAATGAGTTTTTCAGTTAATGTTAAACGTAGTTTAAACTAAGTTTAACTGAACAATATTGGCCTTTTAAATTTCGTTTAACCTATAATTTTGTTTTGACAACTGTTGATAAATAAATCAAAATTGACACACTTTATAAAAATAAAACAGGAAAAAACAAATAAATAAATGAATAAAAAAAATCCATGATTTGGAAAAGAAGAATTAATTTCAGTTCTGAAGTTTATTCTTCGTCTTTTATTTCATTTTGAAAATAAGTAATTCACAAACTTCACTTTTGACCACAATTTAATGTGATCACGTACTGCACATGATTTTCAATCAGTATGACCATGAAACTCCTTACACATTGGAGCAACCAAGATGCCCTTGGGCAAATCTTTGATACTGGCTCCCTTTACCAGGCACCAACGTCCCAACCGGGTACATTTTTCATTAAATCAGTTTCTTCAGCGGTGATATAGTAAATGTAGGCCAACTGCTTTATTGTTGCTGATGCTGCTCCTGACATTTTCTCAGCTTTCCAGAAGAATCAGAAGGATTTTAGGGAAACTTCTCCAAAAATTAAATTTCTCGCTTTAAGTTGTCAAAAAATTTCAATATTTATAAGTCAACAGCTTGTAATTTTTCAGTAATGCCTACTAAAAATCAAAGTAACGATTCTCAGTTAAACTCGCACTGAAAAACTAATTTCATATTTAAACGAGTTTAAAAATTTAAACGCGTTTAATAAAACGTCGTTTAAACAAAGTTTCAACTTGCACTGAAAAACTGGCCCTAAGATATTTAAATTATCTTTAGAATGGTACTCGAATCATCTAGATCGGTGAAATATTGACAAAAATATAGTCAAATTTCCATATAGGTTTTCTAAAGTGGAATATTTTTTGAAAAATTGATAACTGGATAATTTAAATTTGTATCGATAATTCCTTCGGGGAACCTTATTTTCGCTCGCTTTTTTTTTGATTTATTACTTATTTCCCTCACACCACCCCCAGGGGGCGGATTCTGTAACTAAAAAGAACTCAGTGTACACGAAAAGTCGTGAAAACGCTAAGTATGCGATTCTGTAACGATGAGAAATGAAATTTTACGTCAAAAAAGTGTACACAGTGCAAACATTTCATTCACTCAAATTTTTCCAGTGAAAATTCAAATTGAAGTGAGGAAAATGGCTAATAATTCAAAATAAAGCGAGTGAAGAGTAAATGGAATACATTATAAATTATATGGAAAGTAACATAGCGTTTTCCAAAGAAAAGTAAGTTGTTTTATTGTGTTTTGATTGCTATTTTTATTGTTTTGCTTAATTTTTAGATTTGAAGGTGTTGATTGATGGCGCTCATTCTCGGTATGAGAAGTGGAAGGAGCTGAACCTTCTTCTATTTCTTAATCGACGCAAAATGTTAATTCGTATTAGCAAATTTATTTTGTTTTCTTTATTATTGTTTCTTTTCAATAGTGATGTATATTCATTAGAGAATCGATTATTTTTTACTAGTTACTTTAAAAGTAACCAGTGTCAAAAAAAAGTGTTTGGGATGCTACGATATTCGGGGTGCTAATATCTGAAAATGCAGTTTTGAAGTACTCATTAAGAAAATGAGATTCTCCGAAGGAATTATCGATATAAATGTAAATTATCCAGTCATAAATTTTTCAAAAAATATTACACTTTACGAAACTTTTATGGAAATTTGACTATATTTTTGTCAATATTTCACAAATCTGGATTATTCGAGTACCATTTTAAAGATAATTTAAATACCTTAAAGATTAAATAAAAAAACCTAAGTTTTTTGTCAACCCGGTCACTCTACAGACGGTCTTTAAGCATACTTTTTTTCTTAAATCCGTTACTCCAAAAATTCCCTTGTTACAACAAGGCCCCCAGGGGGGCGGATTCTGTAACTGTGAAGAACTCAGTGTACACGAATATTCTTGAAAACGCAAAGTATGCGATTCTGTAAGATGAGAAATGAAATTTTACGTCAAAAAAGTGTACTGTGTGCAAACATTTTATTCACTCAAATTTTTCCAGTGACAATTCAAATTGAAGTGAGGAAAATAAGTAATAAATCAAAAAAAAAAAAAGAGCGAGCGAAGTGTAAAAAAAAAATACATTTTAAATTATATGAAAAGTAACATAGCGTTTTCCCAAGACAAGTAAGTTGTTTTATTGTGTTTTGATTGCTATTTTAATTGTTTTGTTTAATTTTTAGTTTCGAAGGTGTTGGTTGATGGCGTTCATTCTCGGTATGGGTAGTGGAAGGAGCTGAACCTCTTCTATTTCTTAATCGACGCAAAATGGTAAATCGTATCAGCAAATTAATTTTGTTTTCTTTATTATTGTTTCTTTTCAATAGTGATGTATATTCATTAGAGAATCGATTATTTTTTACTAGTTACTTTAAAAGTAACCAGTGTCAAAAAAAAGTGTTTGGGATGCTACGATATTCGGGGTGCTAATATCTGAAAATGCAGTTTTGAAGTACTCATTAAGAAAATGAGATTCTCCGAAGGAATTATCGATATAAATGTAAATTATCCAGTCATAAATTTTTCAAAAAATATTACACTTTACGAAACTTTTATGGAAATTTGACTATATTTTTGTCAATATTTCACAAATCTGGATTATTCGAGTACCATTTTAAAGATAATTTAAATACCTTAAAGATTAAATAAAAAAACCTAAGTTTTTTGTCAACCCGGTCACTCTACAGACGGTCTTTAAGCATACTTTTTTTCTTAAATCCGTTACTCCAAAAATTCCCTTGTTACAACAAGGCCCCCAGGGGGGCGGATTCTGTAACTGTGAAGAACTCAGTGTACACGAATATTCTTGAAAACGCAAAGTATGCGATTCTGTAAGATGAGAAATGAAATTTTACGTCAAAAAAGTGTACTGTGTGCAAACATTTTATTCACTCAAATTTTTCCAGTGACAATTCAAATTGAAGTGAGGAAAATAAGTAATAAATCAAAAAAAAAAAAAAGAGCGAGCGAAGTGTAAAAAAAAAATACATTTTAAATTATATGGAAAGTAACATAGCGTTTTCCCAAGACAAGTAAGTTGTTTTATTGTGTTTTGATTGCTATTTTAATTGTTTTGTTTAATTTTTAGTTTCGAAGGTGTTGGTTGATGGCGTTCATTCTCGGTATGGGTAGTGGAATGAGCTGAACCTCTTCTATTTCTTAATCGACGCAAAATGGTAAATCGTATCAGCAAATTAATTTTGTTTTCTTTATTATTGTTTCTTTTCAATAGTGATGTATATTCATTAGAGAATCGATTATTTTTTATTCGTTACTTTAAAAGTAACCAGTGTCAAAAAAAGTATTTGGGATACTACGATACTCGGGGTTCCAAGATCTGAAAATGCATTTTTGAAGTACTCATTAAGAAAATAAGGTTCCAAGAAGGAATTGATACAAATTGAAATTATCCAGTTATTAATTTTTCAAAACATATTCCACTTTACAAAACCTATATGGAAATGACTATATTTTTGTCAATATATCACCGATCTGGATGATTCGAGTACCATTCTGATTTGATTTGGTTTATTTATGCGATTTGGTTTATTTATGCGATTAGCTAGTACGACAAGATTCTTAAAGTAATCTTAATATTACAGCACTAGCTTCATATTATGTGTATAATGGCATTCTGAGTAAAACTTAACATTTTTAATATAAAAGAAATTGCGTTTAATTTAATTTTAATTTTATTGAGAGAATGTTCAACTGTACATTAAGTCTTAGACTTTTATAGTACATCAATGCTCAAATATATAATTTAAACAAATTCAGAAAGAAAAAGTAAGTATAAATAATAAATGAAAAAAAAAAAATAAATAAAAAATAAAAATAAATGGAATGAACAGACAAACAAAAAGCCTAAAAAAATATTGCACTAAAAGTAAAAACTAAATTGCTCATCTCTTTAATAATAATAAAAAATAATAAAAATAAAAATAATCTTAAAAACGAAAATACATAAAAAAAAACATAAAAAGAAATGTTTTTACAAATTTATATTAAAGAAAAATACAAAATAATTAAAAAAGTTTAAATATTTTTTTTTTTTTTTAATATCTACTTAACTTATTAATTAATTTCATTTCATTTCATTGCGACGTAGAAAAGTATAAGATCAGTCTTTTTTTATATTGCACATTGGTTAGATTGGTTCGAAGTTCCGAGGGTAATGAATTCCAAAGACGTATAGCATGAATATAGAATTGTCTCTCCGAAGTAAGGCAAGAATGTCGGAATTGGATAAACGCATTGATTCGGTTAGAGCGTATAAAAATCAGTCTTTCGCGTAGATATTTGGGTTCATTAGAACTTATTATCTTTTGCAGTAGCAGCAGAGTTCGAAAATTAAAGAGGTTCACAAAGGACATCTGGCAGAGCTTAGCAGTAAATTGTGAGACATGGTCTCTACGACTTAGACTAAAGACATATCTGGCGATATTATTAACTAATATATTTAGCTTTGCCTTGCATGTAACATCGCAATTAGCATACAACTCGCACCCATAGATTAAAGTAGGAAGAAGATACGCTTTCGCGAGAAGTAATCGTATCCTCAACGGTGTATAATGTTGCGTTATCCACAATGTTCGAAGCATGCTGTACACTCTGCCAATTGTACATCTAATATGCGTGTTCCGTTTACACCGGAGATTTACGAGGCGATTTACGGCTATTTTGAGATTTAACTCTATATCTTGCCAAATATCTCGTGATTTACCATACAAAAATATATCTACTTTCAACGTGATTTATTTTATATCTCCTCATATATCTCGGCAGGGCTACCTTTTTTTTCTTATTTTCAAGCATGTGGCACCTCTAAGCTTTGATAATTTGAAGTTTTGTTGACATTTATTTGTCATTTAATTGTTTACTTTCGTCAGAGAAGCAAAGAAACGCGTAAGTTTTGTATTTATTATTATTAAAAACTCTTTAATTATTGTTTTCTGTTTAGCTACACAAATGGAAATGGATAGGACAAGTGTCGTCAAGAAAACACACAGCAAAGTTTGCCGCCGCTCCTATAGTATACCCAAGCAAATGTCTTTGTATGGACATCGTCAAGTTTATGGCTATAGTGGCACAAATGATAGTGGTGCTCTTCTTTGGTTCTTCATAGTTTTGCAATAAAAATACATCTTAGTTTTCATATTTATTATGAATTTTTTATTATGTAAGATTTTTACGGAATAAACCATGCAATTGACAATGTATGAGCAAATGTAATACTAAATACTATGTTCTTATACTTAATTCTTTAAATTAGTTCTTGTTAAACTTCTGAGTGTTCTGACTTAGATTTTGGTTACTTAGCAAATGTTTAAATGCATCCCAAAGATCAGAGTTTTATTAAATGAATCAGGATTCCACAAAGTTTTTATATTTCTTTATGAGCAAATATGTAAATTAAAACAAATGTCACTCACCAATTGACATTTACTGTCAAAACTAAATCTCTTTCGGCCGGTGTAAACAGGTAGGATCTGGCAACGAGATTTATTTATATCTTCATAGCTAAATCTTTGGTGTAAACATAGTATTAGCAAGATCATCATTGATAAGTGCTACACAGTTTGATACACTCTCACGAGAGCAGCTTGTATACAGCTGTACATCATCCGCGTACATGTGGATATTGCAATTTCGGAGTACCTTGGGCAAATCGTTTACATATAGTGAAAAAAGGAGTGGTCCAAGTACAGAGTCCTGAGATACTCCTCTCGTTACAGGAAGAAAGTTCGATTTTACATTGTGTACACAGACCTGCTGTTAACGAGAAATTAAAATTAGCAAGGAGTTTTGAATACATAATGGAGTGGTCAACTGTATCAAAGGCCTTTGAATGATCCAGAAGAAGGAGAAAGCTCAATTTGTTGTGATCAAGCCCAGCACGTATGCTTTCTACTACATTCACCAGTGCAGTTATACAGCTGCGTTTTGCTCTAAATCCTGATTGCCTATCCGTAATAAGCCCGCTATTGCTTGTGAATCTATTTATTTGCTGGTATACCAACAGTTCAAAAGCTTTAGAAAGGAATGGTAGAATAGCTATGGGTCGGTATTCGTGCGCAGATTTAGGCACTGGGATAATTTTAGCTATCTTCTACATACTGGGAAATTTAGAACTTGTCAGAATGGTATTAAAAATATGAGCAATATATGGCAACAGAACAGGGAGAAGGGCTTTCAAGAATACAGGGTGAATCTCGTCCAGACCAATAGCATTCGATTTAATTGATAGAATACTTTGCAGTACTTCGTACTGGTCGACACAACGAAACGAGAAACTGATACTGGCAATATTTGAATTCGAACAGACATTGTCTGTTACGACTGGCATCGGAAAATTTACAAATTTCTCGTTTAGGTCATTGACGTCCACTACATCATGATTAATAATTTTTTCCTTACCAATTCCAATTTCTTTAATTTCATTCCACAACTTTTTGCCTCCAACAGCTTTTTGAAACTTTTCACTATAGAACCGAGTCTTTGCCAGTTTCATTTCAACACCTGTAACGAAATCGGTCTTCCTGGCCTACATCCTTGGCAACGGTCAGCACGTACTGGTGCGGCTTAGCTCGTCGGCAACCGGTGTGGGGTTTTGTTGCCTCAAATGTAGCACGATTATTGCCGTCAGATCTTTTGTCGGCAGGTCCGCGGGTAAAATGAAACTTCTTAAGAACTCTTTAATTCAATTTCACACTTTTATTCAGTAATTTCAAATATATGCGTGAAGCGCCAAATGAAAATAAACTTATTTAATACGAAAATTAATGTAAAGTTATTATAAAAAAAAGAAAGAAGAATGAATGAAGAAAAAAAAACTTAAAGATTTGTTTTCTTGATACCCGCTCTCGTTGTTAACTCTCTGTCGACTGTACTGTCAAGCAAAATATTCTGCAGCCGCCACCTGCATTCCCTTTTGTTAATGTTGTTGTTGTCGTGATTGCGGTATTGTCATCAGTTGCTGCCGTTTTAAAAAAGTACATACCTACGTAAACATGTTACTATGACCATGATCATACGGTTAATTTTAGTACAAAAATTATAAGGTAAAATGAGCAACTATCGGCGGCAACATTCTCCCCCTCGTAAGCGAACCTGATGCTGCTTACACATTGCTTTTGCCGACGTCCAATATTGCTAATTTGACTGCTGGGCGCTCCAAAGTGCCTGTTGCAGTTTTGACTGTTGCTTTCCGCACTTGTCCGTCTTTAGCCACAAACGTCTGCATTATTATACCCTTAGGCCAAGAATTTCTCGGCAAGTTTTCGTCGACAACTATAACCACATCTCCCACTTTAATAGGTGGTCGTTTTTCGAACCACTTACCTCGTCGTGTTATACATGGAATGTACTCCACCACCCACCTGCGCCAGAACTGGTCAGCATATATCTGCATCTGTCTCCAACGATACCGCAGATCACCGCTTTCAATATTATAATGCTTATGACCGTTCGGAGCTCCTAGTAAAAGATGGTTGGGCGTAAGAGCCTCGTCGTCTTCATGTTCTAGTGAGACAAAGGTTAAGGGCCGCGAATTGATGATGAATTCTATCTCGCATAAAAAGCTTTTAAAACTTTCGTCAGAAAATTTTAACGTCGGATTCATATGTGTTAAGACTTCTTTCACCGACCGTACTAACCGTTCCCATGCTCCGCCCATATGGGGAGCGGCAGGAGGGTTGAAACTCCATTTAATTGAGTCAAATTCACTCAATATTCGATTTGCAGCTTTAAAATTTGTTCCATTATCGGAAAATATTTCTTTTGGTGTTCCACGGCGAGATACAAAATTTCTTATGGCCATGATGCAGGAGCTGGAGTCCAGACTATGCGCCACCTCCAAGTGTACAGCTCTAACAGTGAGGCACGTAAACAGTACACCCCATCTTTTTTCCCGCCTGCGTCCAACTGCTACTTGGAATGGTCCAAAAAAATCCACTCCCACGTATGTGAAAGGCCGTTCGAATATGGCCAACCTTGCCATTGGAAGTTGCGCCATTTGAGGATTGATGGGCATCGCACGTAAATTTTTGCACCGTTGACACTTTTGTCGCACACTTTTGTAGATCACGCGTAATTTGGGTATATGATATTCCGCTTTTAGTGCGTTTATGACAGTTTCGTGCGACTGGTGGTGAAATTTTTCGTGGTATTTGCTAATTATTAAAAATGTTGTATGGTGATTTTTGGGCAAAACAATACTGTCAACGATTTTTAGCTGCTCTACCCTACCTGCAGTCTTCAGAATACCATCTTTATCCAAATAAACATTAAGATATGCCAAATTGCTACTTTTCTGTAAGCATTTCCCTTGGTTTAACCTGTGGATTTCGTCCTGATAGCCATCGCTTTGGGCATTTTTGATCAGAAGGTGTTGCGAACGCTGAATCATTTCATAAGTTACGGTTGTTGGCGGTTGCATTTTGTGAATTTTTGCTTTGATCCTCTCCATATATAATAAAAATGTCGCAAGTGCTCTATATAATCTTCTCCAAGATGAAAAGTATTTAACATTCATAAAATCGTTTGGAAACACTGATATAAGTAGAACACGATGCCGAATTTCCGTTTCTTCAGCAGTTTGTAGATCGGTGCATGTAGGCCATGCGGACTCATCTTGAAGTAGAAACGCAGGCCCTTCAAACCATAAATTTGCATTGATATTCTTCACAGCTTTCGTGGCAGCGTCAGCAGGATTTTGTTTGGTAGGGACCCATTTCCATTGTGACGTGTTTGAGGACTCCAAAATATCTCCAATGCGATGCATAACGAAGGGTTGAAAATTGCGTGGATCAGATCGCAGCTATATCGCATTCCCTAACCTTTATTTGATGAAACATTTCGGCGATGTCTCCGCATACTGCAAACTTGCCTGTCCTAAACGCTAATAAAACATCTATAAGCGAATTTAATAGGTTTGGTCCACTCAGCATAAAATCGTTTAGAGATGATCCGTTGGATTTCGCTGCCGCGTCCCATACTAGGCGGATTTTGCCAGGTTTGTTTGGATTTCTGGTGATGAATATAGGTAGATACCAAACTCGCTTTGATGCGTTTTGCTTTTCATCGTAAGATATTTCCTCTGCGTAGCCTTTGGTTAATAAATTGTTAATTTCACATTGAATAGTACGTCTCAGCTCTGGTTCTAGTTTAAAGCGTTTATTGAGGCATTTTAATCTTCTATACGCTGCTTGATAACTTTCGGGCAGTTCTACGTTATCTGAACGCCACAATAAACCTACTTCAAACCTGCCATCTTTCTCTATACATGTTGAGTCCAAAATGTTCATGGCGCGGGAATCTTCTGCCGACATAAGCTCCTTTTTAGGTGGCGATTCCAAATTAAACGAATCTTTTATTAAGTTGTGCAGCTCATCGTATTGCTGTTGACAATCGCATGAATGAAAATTGAGATGATGTTTAATATTACTGTTTTCATTGCCACCTTGTAACGCCCAACCTAGGCGCGTCTTCGTTGCTATAGGTTGCTGCCACGTCCCTTCACGAATTTTTAACGGAACTGCTAGCTTCCAATTGTTGGCTCCAATAAGTATGGTTGGCTTAGCTTTACTATAAGACTGTGCTGGTATGCCTTTCAAATGGTAATATTTAGCTGCAAGCTCTTGCATATTTAATGATTGCTCTGGGAGCGCCAGCTTTTCTACGGTACGCACACCATGCAGAGTGAACTTATTAGCGGCGTTTGGCTGTGAAATTACAATAGAAGTTTTCTTGCTAGAATCGTCTCGGTGCATCGTATTCCCGGTCCATTTTAAACATAATGGTTCGGTTTCGCCAGTCAAGCCAAGCTCGTCGAAAATTTGCTTCTCTAACAGCGTCACTGAAGAGCCTTCATCTAGAAATGCAAAGGTTTTTAACATTTTGTTTTTCCCATAAATACAAACCGGAATAATTCGGAACAAGACGCCGCTTTCTGTATCTGTAGTGTTGTGCGCATTCACATTGGCTACAGCTGCAGTTTTGTGTAAAATTGAATGATGCTTAGCCTTGCAGCCCTCCACTCCGCACTCTTTATTTTTGATACACTTCCCGCGATGCAATGTAAGACATTGGCGACAAATGTTGTTTTCTTTTACAATATCCCACCTACGATTTAATGGCATTTGTATGAACATGTTGCACGATACTAGCTTATGGTCTACTTCTTTGCATGCTGCACATAATCGTTTACCTGAGTGTTTGTCATCGATATGCATATTTACGGACGATGCTCCTTTACCTATTATCGGTGGCACGACCTTGCTTGCTGCCTCTGCTATCTGATACAACCACTCACTAAAAGCCTTCACGATTGGAATGTGATGGCTGCATTGCCCAATTTAGTTTATGTTGATTCGGAAGTTTATCCACAAGTTCTTTGACAAGCATGGGATTATTAAGGTATGCCTCCATACCGCAGGATTCCATTGTTGCGCAGATGTTTCGTACGCTCAGGCCAAACTCAATAAGTGATTCAAGTTTATCGCGCTGTACAGCTATGTTTCTCACCTTGCTGATAGCACGCTCCAGAATGTGTTCAGGTCGCCCAAAGCACATTTGTAGAGTTTGAATTATGTCCGGCACCATCGAAGGCAGCTGTAGCTTACTTTTGACTAATTCTCGTGCTCTGCCTTTTAAACTTGACTGCAGGCGCATTAAATTTTCTGCTTCCGTGAAGCCGGCCATGCTCGTGCTGTTTTGAAAACTTGAAATAAACAATGGCCAATCCTCCGGATCTCCATTAAAACTCGGTAATTCTCTCGGTATCACTTGTCTCGCAGCCAGTTGTGCAGATGTAGGGCTAGCTAAACCTACACTTTGTCTATGTGATTCTAATCCCGTTGATGCCCGTGTATGTGTATGTATGTTCGGTTGCATTCGCTGTTGAACTGTAGCCATATGCGGCTGGGTATACATGTACGTTGGCAAGGTGTTTGGAAACGATGTTATTGCTGGTACTGCTCCGTAAGGCAGCGGCGCTGTTACATATGTTCCAGGAACTGAATACGGCTGTAGAAAATGCTGCGGTGGCGAAGTGAAGTGAGCTGGATACATAAGTTGAGCTGATTGGATGTAGGAAACTTGCGGTGGTGGTAGCGATGCGGTGACAGATGATGCGGTTACAGATGATAAGTTGTTGTGCTTGAGTTGTTGTGGTGGTGGCAAAGTAACTTTTGACGATGTTGTCGCATTAGCGTATTCTATAAACGCCTGCGGTAGAGTTACAGGCGACGTCGTTGTTGGCGAACTGTGCAGTGTTACGTTTTCCATTCCAGAAGTCACACTGGACTGTGGCGCTGCTGTGGATGTTTTATTTCCACTGTTGCAGTTCATGCAACTCCAGCTTTCATCTGCTATTTGACTGGTGACTCCTACGCAATCGAAGTGGTACCAGTCGTCGCATGCGTCACACATAACCATGCGCTCATTGTCCTCTGTAGTGCATTTTTTGCAATGGTGCTCCATTTTATGTTGTCCGCGTTATGGAAGAATATTGTTAACCGATATAACTCGTTGAAAATTATTTTAAATTATGAAAGTTAACAACAAGAAACAAATCTTTAAGGATTATTGCCGTCAGATCTTTTGTCGGCAGGTCCGCGGGTAAAATGAAACTTCTTAAGAACTCTTTAATTCAATTTCACACTTTTATTCAGTAATTTCAAATATATGCGTGAAGCGCCAAATGAAAATAAACTTATTTAATACGAAAATTAATGTAAAGTTATTATAAAAAAAAGTAAGAAGAATGAATGAAGAAAAAAAAACTTAAAGATTTGTTTTCTTGATACCCGCTCTCGTTGTTAACTCTCTGTCGACTGTACTGTCAAGCAAAATATTCTGCAGCCGCCACCTGCATTCCCTTTTGTTAATGTTGTTGTTGTCGTGATTGCGGTATTGTCATCAGTTGCTGCCGTTTTAAAAAAGTACATACCTACGTAAACATGTTAATATGACCATGATCATACGGTTAATTTTAGTACAAAAATTATAAGGTAAAATGAGCAACTATCGGCGGCAACAACGATCGTTAACAAAAAATCTACGTGCTTAGCGAAAATCTAAAAATCCAAAAATATCAAAACCTGTCTATTGCATTATGAAAACCGGAAACTAATTACCCTACGCCATCTTACAAACCCATAGCATGAACGATCTGATGTTATGATCGTATGCCCGCCCAACCTTGTGTTCGAAACTTTTACCTAAAATCCATTTTTTTGAACACCCACAAAAGAAATCTCACGGCAGTTACTTTAGGTCATATTGTTTTTATTTACTCCATTTTAACTTAGAGAGAAATCAAATCAAAAGTTTGTTTACATTCTGTGGTTACATATGAATATTCGAAATTACATTTGTACATTAGCAAAACAAATACAATCGAAAATCTAAAGAGAATATCTAGTTAACATAACTGATCAAACTATGTACGTGTACAAAAATAAATCACGGCGAATTCGTTTTTGAGCGTTTTGTATGTGTTGGTGTTAATACAATTAGGTTGCCCTATATTCGAAATGTTATGTTATTAACATTAACATTTATAATGTTATTAACATTTATGAGTTTCATTGTATTATGTTAAGGAAGTTAACATTAAAGAATGTATTTAAACCTTAGATTTGGATTAATCAAATAAAAATTTACTTTAAAATCCAAAAAAATGTGAAGTAGTTTTCATTTATTTGATTTTTATAATTTTCTTTTTCCTTTTAAATCTTTAATTTTTCCATACTAAATGAATTCAAGGTAATTCATGTTTTTATGATTTTAACACAGTAAACTTAAAGAACTGCTTTATATAATTTAACAGCAAAATAAGTATTGAGAATAAAAGAACTTACCCATTGATGTCCGTCCGCTGGCCAGTCGATCCGCACACAAATGGTACCTTTAAAGCTTAATTTAGGATGAAAATAAGTATTTTATTTTGCTGTCATTTTTTTTATTTGTTTTTATGAAAGCAAACCACTAACCAAAATTAAGTTTTCAAATTCTTTTTACTTAACTTTTTTTTCGAATTTTTCTACACTCACTTTCTTTTGGTTACATTTTTTCTCTTATTTTCAAAAATTTTAACTAAATTTCTATATTAATTTTTTTTTTCTTCTTGATTTTATAAACGATTTGTTTTATTTTTTATATTTTTTTTTTCCAAAATTTATATTATTTTTGTTATTAATTTTGACCGAACTTATTTTTCTTTGTACACTGTACACTGGCAACTGATATGTAATTTTACATATATGTCTAAATATTCTAATTTATTTTTTTTTCTGAAGTAAACCCTAATTTTAAGATTAGTTTGTTTTTTTTTTATATATATCTTTAATAAATTGAATAATTAAATTTAATCCACTTTTGGCGTAAGACATTCCGAGTTTTCCATATGGCAATCAATCGGGTCTTGAATTGGCTGGTAGAAAACGGTCACAATTCGGACGAAAATATTGCAATCTCTGGAAAAAATCAGCCTTTAACTGGTCCCTCGTCGATTAAATCTTTGGGAATAAATGCGATGCCGATTTCCTCGAGTTTTGATTAATTTTAATCAATTGATAAAATATATATATGACTTTTTATGCCTGTAACTTAGCACGATTTTCGAGTACCACCGTTTTCAATAATATGCTTTGTTCAACTCCTCCAGCATAGCAAAACATTTTTCATAAAAGGTACAGAAATGTGATTTCTCACCATCTGGCATATGTATAAAATAGAATGATTTTACGGGACTTGCATTGCCATCAAAAACTATTCATAAAAAATTTACCGAAATTCCTTTGCTATTTATTTACAAATAAAATTACTCTTACACTTATCGGTACTTACGCTAAGAGAATTTGCAAATAAAAGTTTCGCCTATGCATATGCAACGATTCTATGTTATTTTGCTAAGTACAGTGAGGAGAAAAAAACACTCATATATTCAACTATTACAAAGCAAATGTGCAATTCAACTATTACACACCTACAGCTTTTCTAAGACGCTTAAACTCTGCATACAGCTCAGGAGTTTTGAAACGTTTCCATCGATTGTATGCGCTATTGCGTTCATTTATCAGATTTTTTACTGAGTTATTAAACCAAGGTTTCTGTCGAAATTTTGGATATTTGGTATCAAGGGATACAGTTTCATCAAAAATGTTACTTAAGTTTTGTTCAAAAAAAGTAACCTAAAGATAATTTAAATATCTTAGAGATTAAATATAAAAATAAAACAAAATAATTTTTTTTTTTTTCAACCCGGTCACGCTACATACGGTCTTTCTGCATACTTTTTTTTCTTAAATCTGTAATTTACTCTAAAAATTCTCTTGTTAAGAGGAAACAAAGATATTATATATGGAAGGCTGACACGACAACCTTTTATTTGGTGTATAGTGTGTTAAGCGTTTTTTACTTCATTTTAAGATCTTGGCGCCCCGAAAGTCTAGTCGTGCCAAATTATTTTATACTAAACGCTTGTGAACAAATAACTATTCAAAATAAACGAGTTCGCTTTGTTTTCTTTTTTAATATATGTTTTCACAAATATCATTCGATAAATACAGCATTAACTTAGTGTAATGCTCAGTCGTTCTTCCACTGGGAGTGCAAGTCGCATAATGGTGTCTTGTTTTTTTATCCATCGTTTAATCAAATGTGCAAGCTCGTCGAAACTTGGCACAGTCATCCTGTAAAAGCGAAAAAATTGCTCAGAGTATTCAAGTAGCTTCCTGTGAAGTGTGTAAAATTTTCCTTTTAGAAGTCTATCGCTGTAAATTGGATGTACCCAAAATGCGCGCAATTTTTTTATTTTCTTTAATCTTCTTGTGACGATTGCCGCTGCGCACAACACAACCTTTCTCTTCAACATTTTATACAATCTGCGAGCAATCGCCCGACTAAAAATCCACACAAAATTTGACACAAACTCAAACCCAATTCAGACTATTTAGTTTCCCGACAATTTAGTTTGTCGTGTGAACTGGGGGCGGATTCTGTAACTGTGAAGAACTCAGTGTACACGAAAATTCGTAAAAACGCAAAGTATGCGATTCTGTAACGATGAGAAATGAAATTTTACGTCAAAAAAGTGTACACAGTGCAAACATTTTATTCACTCGAATTTTTCCAGTGACAATTCAAATTGAAGTGAGGAAAATAAGTAATAAATAAAGAAAGCGAGCGAAGTGTAAAAAAAAATACATTTTAAATTATATGGAAAGTAACAGACGTACATATTCCGCTTCAGTCGACGATAAAGCCACCGTTTTCTGCTTTTGTGACTTCCAAGTAATTGCAGCACCACTTAACATAAACACATACCCTGTGTATGAGCGGCGATCAACAGAACAACCGCCCCAATCGGCATCAGCATACCCAAATAACGGATCATCAGTCTTAGCATACAAAAGTGATGTCTTTGCAGTTCCACTAAGATACCTCAATACTCTATTTGCAGCAAGCCAATGACACTTCTTTGGTTTACTTGTAAATTGCGCTAATCTTGATATGGTGTTTGCTATGTCAGGCCGAGTTGAGATTGACAGATACATAAGAGCACCAATTAACTCACGATACGGATAGTTCACAGGCTCTTCAGCATTACTTGTGTCCTCAAAACGCACATTTGCATCTGAAGGTGTTGCAACTGGATTACAATTTTCCATTCCATATTGTTTAAGCAAATCCAAAATGTATCCCGTTTGAGACAGCTCAATCTCACCTTCGTGTTGTTCAATTTTCAAACCCAAACAATATTTGGCCTTACCAAGATCTTTAACCTCGAAATCCTCTAACAACCTCTTTTTGAAGTTGATAACACATTTTATATCTTTTGATGCAACTAGTATATCGTCGATATATATTAATACCAGCAAAATATCGCCGCATGCATCACCAAAAAATAAACATGGCTCATTTTCCGTAGCTTTTAATCCCAGCAACATTAATTTTTCACGCAGTTTCGAATACCACTGGCGGCCAGCTTGCTTCAATCCGTATAAAGCCTTTTTTAATTTGCATAAATTACCGCCATCACACAGCCTCTTTAACATTTTTTCAGCCTTAGAACCAACTTCTGTATCAGCACTTAGTTTACCAAGAATTCTATAAAGCATCTCACCAAATAGCTCAGGAATCTTCATATATACATCCTCTTCTAGAATGCCATTTAAATAAGCTGTAACTATATCAAACTGCCAAATTATTAGTTTATATTCAACTGCTAGAGCCAATAACAGTCTTAAAGTTTCTAAGCGTGCAACTGGAGCAAACGTTCGATGATAGTCGACGCCAAACCTTTGATTGTACCCTTTTGCGACTAATCTGGCTTTCCGTCGCACAATTTCACCATCAGGACCATACTTATTTGTAAGTACTAAGCGACAACCAACTACATTACTGCACTCAGCATCTTTTACAATTTCCCATGTGTCGTTTTTCACTATACTCATCATCTCAGACTCAATAGCATCTTTCCACTCCTCACACGCTTCACTGTCCAGAGCTTCTTTTACACTGACTTCAGCAACTCCAGCAAAAACATCATCTTCAAGCTCAATGTCATCATTTGGAACACCCTCACCATCTATTACGGCTGGTAAAGAACAATATTGTTTTCTTGGTCGCCCTATCAAACCAGTGCGTATCAAACGTGGTCTGCCGGGGCCTCGCGAAAATGCTTCATCCTCACCGGGGCTACTTGAAATTTCATTCAAATTTTGATTGTCAGCACTTACCATCTTGGGAGAAAGTTCCACGATCTTGACAGTATTTTCTTCCACAGGAGCCTCCTCAGTAGATACATTAAGCATTTCATCAATCTCACGCATATTATCTAAATTTTTCTGAGATTCTTCAAAGAACTTGACATCTCGTGCATCGATGATTTTTTGAGTACTGGATATCCACACACGATAACTTTTCCGCTCTCTTGGATATCCTACAAACACACCTTCTACGGATCTCTGCGCAAGCTTTCCTTTGTGAGGGCTTTTATCTAGCATAGCTACTTTAGCACCAAAAATTTCAAAATATTCAAATTTTACCTTGCCTTTAGTCCATTTTTCAAATGGAATGCCACCATTCAAACTACTCGTTGGACATCGGCCTCCGAGCAAAAAGTTGCACTCATACCTGATTGAAACAGCAAACACCTGGTCATATCTAGCAGCGTACGATTCATCCTCTCTGCTATTCCATTTTGTTGAGGGGTGTGAGGAATCGTTAATCTCCGCTTAATTCCTTGATCAGCTAGATACTTGTCAAACTCAGCATTACAAAATTCACGTCCATTGTCCGACTGTGCACAACCGCGCATTCAGCATTTTCTCGGACATAGTATAAATCGCCTCTGCGATCTGCAATCACATATTTGTGACCTAATTCATCGCACACATACGCATCATGTCGTCGAAACGTCACCTCATGACCTTTATTTGTCATTTTCGATACAGAAACTAAATTCGTGCGTAATTCTGGAACATACAATGTATCACGAAATTCCATCAGTCGAGTGTCACTGTTACTTGCTACTGATAATTGGACGATACCTTTGCCTTTCACATCAGCTGACGCATTACTTGCCAAATTGAGTTTAGTATTAAACGTGTCACACAAAGATAAAAAACGTTGTTCATCGCCGCATAAATGTGCAGTACAACCACTGTCTAGCAGCCACATTTTATTATCTGTCGAAATCTTTGCAGCACAACACTCGACTTCAGCACTCGAATTCACATAACTCACCATGTAAGTCTCATCAACAGTATTTGCTGTTTGTTCCAAAATTTTATGACTGCCTTTAGACTGCTTATTTGGGCAAGCATTTGCCTTGTGTCCAAGAACGCCACACTTAAAACATTTTATTTTAAATGATTTCATCGAACTAAAACGTTCAGTCTTTTGTGAACGTTTTTGTCGTAAATACTTTCCGGTGCCAGCTGCCATAGCTGTGACAACGTTGCTCAACGTTTGCCTTCGAGCTTCACTCTCTTCCATAAATTTCACCTTCAGCACCTCAGCAGTAGGTAGCGCATCCCTGCTTTCTATAGCGCATCGAAAATTCTCATAAGAAGCAGGAAGACTATAAAGCAGCATAATAGTCATCAAATCTCCGTTTATCTGCACCTTCATATTTTCGAGCTTATCTACCGCATCAAAAAATTTCGCCATATGCTTTTTTACATCGCCGCCCTCTTCAAGCTTCTGAATCATCAATTGCTTTAAAAGTGTTGCTTTCCGTGCGGGGCCTTTTGACGCATATATCGACTCCAATTTGAGCCACACTTCGCGTGAAGTTTCACAACAGCGAACTTGTTTAAGTTCCGACGGCTGAATCGATAAAATCAAGTCTGCCTTAGCTTTATGATCTTGTTTCCACCACGCTGCTATCTTCGCATCACCTGTCGCCGGAATCTCAGTATCTCCATTAACATATTCCCATAGATCATTTTTCGTTAGAAGTGCTTCAACCTGCATACTCCACGTATCATAGTTGTCCTTTGATAACAACTCTAGTCGTGAAGAACCTGATGATGAACTTGTTGCCATTTCTAATGAAATTTCCAGATCTCAAAAATTTACTTATAAAAAGAAAGAAAGAATATGTTAGTTGCAATTTTTATTTGATACACTGGGCCCATAACCTGTTTTGCAGAAAGTGTTTCAAACGACTGTCTGTACTTTATTTCAAATATAGGAATTATACCTTAGTAACAAAAATTCTATTCAATTGCATTACTAACAGTTAATATGTATAACAGAACTTAAAGAGAGAAAACATAAGGAAATAAGAACAAATAATAAACTTATATATACATGTCAAATTGTATGTATGTTTGTTTGTGCAATTATACATTAAGGTGCGTATTGCCTATTTTCTGACAAAAAGTATTGGGGATACTACGATATTCGGGGTGCAAAGATCTGAAAATGCAGTTTTGAAGTACTCATTAAGAAAAAATGGTTTCCCGAAGGAATTATCGATATAAATTTAAATTATCCAGTTATCAATTTTTTCAAAAAATATTCCACTTTACAAAACCTATATGAAAATTTGACTATATTTTTGTCAATATTTCACCGATCTGGATGATTTGAGTACCATTTTAAAGAAAATTTGAATATCTTAGAGACTAAATATAAAAATAAAACAAAATAAATTTTTTTTTTCAACCCGGTCACGCTACAGACGGTCTTTCTGCATACTTTTTTTTCTTAAATCCGTAATTTACTCTAAAAATTCCCATGTTAAGAGGAAACAAAGATATTATATAGATATTATATTTGGTGTACAATGTGTTAACCTTTTTTTACTTTGTTTAACTCGGTGAATGTTATTTTTTCAATGAGTAAATCAAAACTGCATTTAAAGATCTTGGCGCCCCGGAAGTCTAGTCGTGCCAAATTATTTTATACTAAACGCTTGTGAACAAATAACTATTCATTATAAACAAGTTCGCTTTGTTTTCTTTTTCAATATATGTTTTCACAAATATCAATCGATAAACACAGCACTTACAGCCCTATTATGGCAAATTGACAATAGTCAATCAGTATTTTTAATATTTCTATGTGTTCGTTGTTATTTTTTGGTTTCGAAACAAAATTTGAAGCTCAAAAATAATAAATTTTTATAAAAATTGTCAGCTGCTTTTTAGATATTGACAATTTCTTTGACAAATTTTGATTTTTATTCAATCAAAAATTTGAAAACTATGACAATCACACAGAATTTGAAAAATACTAGTTGACTATTGTCAATTTTCCCCTTAGTATCAAGAAAAATCATTCAGAATTAAGTTTAAAGAATCAAGTACAAACGAGTTCAAAATAATGCATCACTATTTCATCATTGATAGCTATCAAATGTCATTCAGCGCCTTGAAATTTTCATTCAGCACAACAGTGTACATTTGAGTTTACAGAATCGCATGAAATAAAAAAATGTAAACATGGTGTGAAGATGAGTTTTCTCATTTTGTGTACACCAATTTTTTCACAGTTACAGAATCCGCCCCCTGGCTCTAAATCGCTTGTGTGTTCGCTCTCATATGCCGCAATGGAGAATCAGGTAGTTGCGCAACCATCCTGTCTGTCGTGTGAACTAAAAGCAAAATATTTAATAGTATCATGTGGCAGCACTGGTGGTGGTTCTGAACTTTGTAACTGTCAAACTGAAAGTTTTTTTTGTAGTTATTTTTTTCCATACTGCTTGCATATTATTTTTTAATTCTTTATTTGTAAATATCTTAACTAACATTTTTGTGAAAAGAGAAATGATACGCACGCGTAATTTTGGGAATGCGGCTGTACGTTATCAGACCGGAACTTTAGTTTTGTCTGTAGTGCATCCAAAAAACTTTTCAACATCTGTACAAATTGATTGTTCACCAGATTACCAGTTCATTCAGCAATCTGAGCTGCCAACATTGCACTTTCAGAAATCCTTGCCACGGTTGCCTATACCGCTGCTGGATAAAACATGCGACCGCTACTTATCAGCGGTCCAACCAATTATTGGTGCCAAACAGTTCGAACAAACGCTAGAGAAAGTAAAGCATTTCCGCCAAGGGGTTGGTATGGACCTGCAGGTATTGCTTAAGAAAAGTGATGCTTCCAACAAGCATACGAGCTACATTTCCGAGCCTTGGTAAATTATGGGAACAATTTTAGATTAAAAACTGTTCGTATTTTTTGGCTTAATGTTAGATTAGCGACTGTTAATATATTTTTTTTGTTAAGCTTTTAATTCTAAGAAAGAATATGCAATAAAAAAAGGTCTGGGCGGATCGACTTTCGGAGATATAGCCATTGGAAGATTGGATTTATCATAAAAATCGGTATAAGTTGGGAACCTCTGAATGGATTTTAAAAATATTGATGTCATATGAAAGGTATTTTACCGGGCTATATGATTGCTGTTGTCTGTTCTGGCATTGTTGTTTATTTTTTTTTTTTTTTGGTTTTAACGTTGCTTCGTCGTCACTTGGGAAAGCCAGGACTTGAAGACTTATTTGGCCAAGTCATAGACTTATAACGCCATCACTAATTACATTTCCATTTTGGAAATAATGTTAATTTTAGTTTTTGTAATTTCTTTGTTTTATATTATACTAGCTGGCCTGGTTGCGACTTCGTTCGCCCATTCCCGATGGCCTTTACGTATGAAGTCCTATCCATCTCCATCGTCCCTCTCTTCCAATCACCAAGGGTTTTAAGATCCATGTATCAACTTTTATAATCATAGCTCCCATATTAACAGAGATATATCATTTTATATATTTTTTTGTATGAAAGGTGCAACTCCCCCTTCTCACCCTCCCCCCCAAATTATTCAAGGTGAATGGTAGATGGAATATACAACCATGTATGTACCAAGTTTTATAACGATATCTGACATGTGTGAAGAAATATAGCATTTTGTATATTTTTTGTAAAGACGATGTAATTTTCCCACACCTAATATCCCCTAAGTCTTGCATTGTGAATGGTAGATACATTATGCATAAGTTCACCAACTTTCATAATCATAGTTTGTATAAGTGCAGAGATATAGCATTTTTTTTATTTTTTTGTATGGGGGGTGCAACCCCCGTCCCCTTCAGTAGCATCTCACCCCCTTAAGAACCTTCTACAGACCATAAGAAACAATTTTTAAAAAAATTCGTGTAAATCGACCGTGTAGTTTCCGCGTCCATAAGCTACATACGGACACCATTTCATTTTTATATATATAGACTAGCGGTCCTGGCAAACGTTGTTCTGCCCTTTTTCATTAGGAGGCGCGATGAGTTCGATTTGAACGAAAGCTGCTATAGGTGCAGGGATTTATCATTTAAGCAAATTTTTTCCTATAGCGTGCGCAACAACCTCATGTGCGATCCCTGCAATTTTTTGCAAGGCTAATGGTTGACATAATTTTTATTGATGTACAATACCAAGTTTAAAGCACGTTGATTGGTAGTAAAAACATCTATATACATACCAAGTTTTATTACAAAATCTGCTATACCTGCAGAGATATAGCATTTTAAGACTTCTTTTTGTATGGGGGCTACTACTCCCTCTCACCCAATCCCCCCTTTGCATAAACCACCTGCAGTACAAAACAAATACATACTGCAAAAATGGTTACGATCGGTTAAGCGGTTTCAAAGTTATAAGACGACAAACACACGCACACTACATTTTTATATATATATAGATTAGTTTATTTTTTGTCACTACTGTACATTTCACAAACTTGAAAAAGGCATGTGAAACAGTTCTGACGCTAAGACACGCACGAACGACTACGCCCGAAAACAAGTTTGCACTCGACCGCGGAAAAAACGAAAGACTCATTGTTGTTTAAAGTTCCTTATTTCAAGAAAATTGATTTGGTCCATTTTTGTTTCTTTTTTTTTTAAATTATTAATGATGATATTTCAGATACATGTCGCATATCAAATGAAAGGAAATGAATTGGGCTATAATACAATAAGTACCTGGAGACCGATCCCTGCTCGGTCAACAATCTAATCTTATTATTTTAGTCGATGTTTTTATTCATAGCTATTTTGTTATGAAACTTGTTTTTTTTCACTTCTAACGATCATGCTTTCAAAATGATAAACAAACCGATGAGAATAATAATAAGAAAAAACTCGGAAAGCATCGAATGGTATAGAAAAATATCAAAAACTAAAATTTTTTTTTGGTGAAATAGAATGCCCTAAAATAAATAAATGGAATATGCCACGCACCCAAAATATTTCGTCTTTTGTATGGCGGTTGAAATATCTTATCTTCAAAGGGTCATAACTCGGAAAATAAGAATCCTATTAAAAAAATCCGAAAGAATATATTTATAAGGAAGAATGTAACTATTCGAACACAGCGTTTTCTTCAACTTCAAGCAAGGATATTTCAAAATCTTGCAGGTATAATGACAGTTCTGCTGATGACGGTTTCAACGTCAAAAAGTACATAAGACTGCATATAAGAATTAAACAGTTCATTCTATTTTTTTTTTTTTTTTTGGGCCAGAGTTATTAACCAAAATTTTTATTTTAATAAAAAAATAGGCGTGGCAATTATTAAACAAAGCCTTCTTTTTGTTATGCTTTAGATACTAAAGATCAAGTTCCGCATACCAAATTTCATCAAAATATGTTGTATCATTTGCGAGAAATAGCATTTAATGTGTTTTACTTGTATGGGAGGTTCCACGCGCACTTCCGATATTTTGCCTACTTTCAGGTTGTAGGTGCATAATAGCGAGTAGTCTCCCTACAGTTAAATTCAGAAAGATTGCTTTAGTAGCTTTCTTTTTATAGCGCATTATATTTTTGTGGGCGGTGCCACGCCTTTCAACGAGTTTTCCCAATATAACGGCATATCACATAATTATACTTGTTTGCAGACGTAACAGCTCCTAAATTTTCATCAAAATTGTCGAAGTCGTTTTCGAGTAATATTGAATCAAAATTTTCAAGGGCAAAATAGTGGGTTTGGCACTTATTCGATCCTGCCCACTTTTCGTTTTTTACAAGGTATTATTAAGCAGTACCTACATACCAAATTTCATTAAAATACCTTGTAAAATAATATAATAATGTATTTTGCTTGTATGGGAGGTTCCACGCGCAACGGCGATATTTTGCCCACTTTCAGATCAGAAATGCCTTTTAGCAAGTAGGCTCCCCACAGTTAATTTTAGAAGGATTACTTTATTAGTTTTATTTTTATACCGTATTATATTTTTGTGGGCGTTGCCACGCCCTTCACCGAGTTTTCCCAATATAACGGCACATCACATATTAATACCTGTTTACAGAGGTAACATCTCCTAAATTTTCATTAAAATTGTTGGAGTCGTTTTCGAGTAATATTGAATCAAAATTTTCAAGGGCTAAAAAGTGGGCGTGGCACTTATTCGATCCCGCCCACTTTTTTTCTGTTACAAGGTATTATTAAACCGTACCCGCTCACCAAATTTCATTCAAATACCTTGTATGGTTTGCGAGTTATGACCATATCAAATTTAAAATTTAATGCGATGCCACACCCCCTGGTGAGCATTTACAAAGTTCAAGCCTAGTTCATTCTTCATTGTATGCTAAAATCTAACATTATTCGAAGTTTCATTAAAATCGCTGTAGCCGTTTTCGAGAAAAATTTTTGTCCGTTCCAAACATACATAATAGTCCAAGAGCCAGCGCTTAAGAACAACTTTGCGTTTCTAAAAGCTGATTTTGTTACAGTTGGTTGTAGTAATTGTGTACATCAATAACACTAGTTTACAAATTAATTATTTTTTTCTGTGATCTGAGTGCCACTATCAAATTCTAATGTAAAATGACTCCCTGATTCAGAAAATAACTATATTTTTTTTTCTACGGAGGCGTTTTTGAGTAATCCCCCTTTTTCTGTTTTTGAAGGGGGGGAAAAATATGATTTCATATAATCACATATATCTCGTAAACCAGTAAAGCCAGCTTAACATGTAACACAACAAAAGAAAGGTAATAATTATATAATTAATAATAATGTAATTTTATATAAACGCCTCATACTTTACTTTTCGATCAGTTTTTTAGTTTCTGTGTTATTAATAAACATTTCGAAAAATTTTGATTTTTCTTTTGAAAAATCGAAAAAAAAAGTTTTTCAATTGGGATATTTTCTTGAAAAAAATTTGCTAAAAATAAAAAAACTTCATTGTGCAAAAGTCTAAAGAACCCCAGTAAAAAAAGATACTAATCTTGAAAATCGATGGATAAATAACGGAGTTATAATCGATTAAGTGAAAATACCAAAAGTCAAATTTTACTCTATTTTTGTAATTTTCCTTGAAATTTTTTTTTTTCTGAATCGACCGATTCATATTTTTTTTTGATTAGGTGGACCATCATTAGTAAAAAAAAATTATTTTTATTTTTTTCGCTCGTGTAGTGTTGCCATATTAGAAAAAAAACAATTATTTGAGGTGTCACTTAACTTCAACTGATCTGTAAAGAGAACGTCATATTCTACTCCTTATCTGAGGATATCAATAAAAAGGCAAATAAATTACCTTTTTAATATTGGGTCATTTGTTGATATCAGATGAAAATTAGCCAATCTATAGTAAACCAAATTTCAAATTTAAAGCAAATTTCGATGATTTTCAGAATCTTTCTTTAACGCCGTTAACATTTTCTTGTTCGAAAAAATAGAAAAAGTCAAGTTTTATTTTTTTTTTGTCATTAATATATTTTATTACAAAAATTTTGAGTTAATGGGGACCAATAGTCCAAGAGCCAGCGCTTAAAAACAACTTTGCGTTTCTAAAAGCTGAATTTTTTACAGTTGGTTATAGTAATTGTGTACATCAATAATCTGTCGGTCAGTCAAGCGAACTGTAGAACAGGCGGCTGCTATATGGCCTCAAACATGTAAAATTTCGATTTTTCTGCAATCAATTTCTAAAAGCTGAAACTTCTTATACACGTTATATAATGCATACAAATAACATTTTTGTCGGTCAGTCAGTTGAACGTTAGAACGGGGCTAGTCAGCACGCCCCAATATATGTGCAATAAATGAATCAAGTC
>OX638373.1:16426405-16602978 GCA_951812925.1 Calliopum simillimum | reverse complement strand
GGAAGCCTACTTGCTATAAAGCATCTCTGATCCGAAAGTGGGCAAAATATCGCCGCTGCGCGTGAAACCTCCCATACAAGCAAAATACGTTAAATGCTATTTCGCGCAAATTTTACAAGGTATTTTAATGAAATTTGGTATGTAGGTACTGCTTAATAATATATTGTAACAAACGAAAAGTGGGCGGGATCGAATAAGTGCCACGCCCACTTTTTAACCCTTGAAAATTTTGATTCAATATTACTCGAAAACGACTCCAACAATTTTGATAAAAATTTAGGAGCTGTTACGTTTGCAAACAAGTATTAATATGTGATATGCCGTTATATTGAGAAAACTCATTGAAGGGCGTGGCACCGCCCACAAAAATATAATGCGCTATAAAAAGAAAACTACTAAAGCAATCTTTCTGAACTTAACTGTAGGGAGTCTACTTGCTATTAGGCACCTACGACTTGAAAGTAGGCAAAATAATGAAAGTGCGCGTGGAACCTCCCATACAAGCAAAACACATTAAATGCTATTTCTCGCAAATGATACAACATATTTTGATGAAATTTGGTATGCGAATCTGGATAAGGAGTATCTAAAGCATAACGAAAAGAAGGCTTTGTTTAATAATTGCCACGCCCGTTTTTTTGTCAAAATAAAAATTTTGGTTGATAACTCAGGCGCAAAAAAAAAAAAAAATGGAATGAACTGTTTAATTCTTATAAGCAGTCTTATGTTCTTTTGGACGCTGAATCCGTCTTCATCAGCAGAACTGTCATTATACCTGCAGGATTTTGAAATATCCCTGGTTGAACTTGAATATATCGTTGTGTTCAGTCTTACAGCGTAGCTACAAGAAAATGTGAAATTCGAAGAGCTACACTCTTCGTGATCCAAATATCCTTTCGGATTTTTCCCATAGGATTTTTATTTTCCGAGCTATGGTCCTTTGAATATAAGATATTTCAGCCGCCATACAAAAGACGAAATATTTTGGGTGCGTGGCATATCCCATTTATTTATTTTAGGGCATTGTATTTCACTAAAAAAATTTGAGTTTTTGATATTTTTCTATACCATTCGATGATTTCCGAGTTTTTTCTTATTATTATTCTCATCGGTTTATTTATCATTTTGAAAGCATGACCGTTAGAAGTGAAAACATACCAGTTTTATAACAAAAAATAGCTATGAATAAAAACAATGACTAAAATAATAAGATTAGATTGTTGACCGATCAGGGATCGGTCTCCAGGTACTTATGTATTACAACTTAAGCTTATGATGTATAACAAGTTAGCGGTACTAGCATTGTTAAAAGAGTACACTAAGTTATTTTTTCTTTAACTAGAGTAGAGAAGCTTAAGTCGTGAAAGAATAAAGATCAATTGAAATTGATTTCGTCTTTGATTTAATGCCAAATTATAAAGCCTTTGGAAGTTAAATATTTAACGCGACAATTCTCGTTAATCGTGGGGACTACGTCACGGCACCGCTAAGGAGCAGTCAAAGAAGCAATATGACAGTTCGGTAAATTTGGTTGTTTTTAAAAAAGGGGATAAGGTTTTAATGAAGAATCAGGCTAGGAAAAATAAGTTTTCACCTATATGGATTTGGCCTTTTGAGTATCGGATATTACAGGGCCTGTGACGACCACCATCGTCATTAAAGGTAAAAAGAAGAAAATTCATAATAATTTGCTAAAGTTATTTAGGTGTGACATTTCTAAGTAATCTTAGGTTATAGATGAAATCAATTAATTAGGTGTATTATCAAATAACAGCAAATATAAATGCAATATGGTTTAAGAAAATTTATAACATGTAGGTTATAAAATTTTTGCGTTGAGATATTAATTACAAAAAGTTTTAAGTTACTTGATAGTGTAGCGTATGAAATGAAAATTTTAAAGCAGTGGAATTATGGTATAAAGCAAGTTTCAGTAAACAATTTGTTCCGAATAAATTTAAACCGAATTTATTGTTTTTTGTTACAATTTAATTTTTTTTTAATTAAGTTATTTTCAATGTGAGCTTAACACTTCGCAATATAATCTTAACAACTAACTTTTTACTGTACGATCGGAATTTTATAGAAAATGGTAAACAACATACCGTTACAACATTCGATGTACTAAAAGCAAAGGCAAAAAACAACCAACGTTAGTTTGCAAATAGTAATAAAACAGTAAAGGCAAAATTAAGTGTACATATTCAAAATAAAGTAATGGCAGAAAATATGAAACTTTAAATATTTTTAAGCCAAGGATTAAATATTGAGTTAGTCATGAACATTTTCCGCCAGCCTTGAACGACGTTCAACACTCCTTCGGTAATAGGCAGAGCTTAACTATTGGTCTCTTGTATGTTCCGGTTTGAGTTTTAATTGTTGCGACACGGACAATGCCATCAGAGCCAGCATGAGTCTCTACTACTCGTCCAAGCTTCCAAAAAGTTGGTGGAAGATTTTCGTCCCTTAGTAGTACCACATCATCAACCTTAATGTTAGTATTTTCCTGCAGCCATTTGCCTTTTGGTTGAAGGGATGTCAGGTACTCTGTAGACCAACGATGCCAAAACGATTGAGTGAGTTGTTGAATGAGTCTCCATCGCGTTAATGTTGATGTCTTTAAGTGTGTTACATCTGCTTCAGGTAGAGCGTTTATAGGTCGCCCTATTATAAAGTGGCCAGGAGTTATATATTGCAGGTCATCTGTGTCTGAGTGCACCAGAGGACGGGAATTCAAAACAGCTTCAATTCGAATTAAAAGTGTTGCTAGCTCTTCAAAATTTAATGTGGTTTGTTGAATGACTCGCCGCAGATGGTATTTTATGCATTTAACTGTTGATTCCCAGATGCCTCCAAAGTGGGGGGCTCCCGGAGGAATGAAGTTCCATTGGATCCCTTTAGTAGATAAAAACTCAGAAATATTAGTAGGATTAAATAAACTTACAGCTTCAAAATTAGCGTCTAATTTTTTAGCAGCACCAATGAAATTAGTGCCGTTGTCACTGTGGATCCTCGCACAAAGACCTCTTCTTGATATGAAGCGATCTAGAGCTGCCATAAAAGCTTCGGTGCTTAGACTGGATACCAACTCCATGTGAACTGCTTTGGTTACCAGGCAAATAAAAACTGCTACGTATGCTTTGATTACTGGAGCTTTTCTTCCGTGATGTTGTTTGCACATTATTGGGCCTGCATAGTCGCAACCGACTTCGTAGAAAGGGTAGACAGCATTTACTCTAAATTTTGGCAGGGTCCCCATAAGTTGTTCATTTACTCGTGCTGCATGACGACTGCATACTCCACATTGCCGAATGACTGCTTTTACCAATTCTCTGGCGCCAATAATCCAGTAATTTTGGCGTATTGTTGCTAAAAGAAGCGTAATTCCAGCATGCAAGTTTTTAGTATGGAGGTGTTGAACCATTTTTCGAACTAATAGACAGTCCTTATGTAGAATTACTTGATGTTTATTTTCGTAAGCGATATCAGCTTTGTTAAGTCTACCACCTACTCGTAATATATTGTTCATATCCACAAACGGAGAAAGTTTTCTCAGATGTTTGTTGGAGACAGCTATCTTGTTTTTGTGTACCTCTCGCAGAACGTCCGCGAAGTGGTTTTCTTGACTGTATTTGTAAATTCGATTTTCAGCAGACCTAAGCTCATCAACCTCCAGAGGTGTATTTTTCGCAAATTTTGTTTTCCAAATATGGCAGCTTCGTAGACAGTATGCAAGGACTCTGACAATCTTAGGCCAATTAGAAACTCGGTCATTAATAGTGGATATGACATCACTGGTAGGTGTCGTTGTTAAAGTAACTTGCTGAACAGGGCGATGTTCTTCGCTGGTACAAATGTCATCAGAATTTATTTTAGGCCAGAAACGTTCCTCCTCTTGTAGCCACTCAGGACCTTGAAACCAGATAGCATGATTGATTAAATAAGATGTTTTAAGGCCACGGCTTGCACAATCAGCGGGGTTGTGTTTTGTGGATACATATCTCCATTTTGCATTTGGAAGAGTTTCTAATATGTATGCTGTCCTATTGCTAATGAACGTTTTCCATTTGCGCGGATGCGATGAAAGCCATGCCAAGACGGTTTTGCTATCGGACCAGCAAATTATTTCACGTTTCTCCATATCGAACACTATAGACAAGTATTCGAACAGCTGAGCAAGCAGCTGAGCGGCACATAGCTCCAACCTTGGAATGGAAACCTCAGCCAGTGGAGCGACTTTAGTTTTGGCCATAACAATATTTGTAGAAAATTTGCCATCTGCTGACTTTTTGCGACAGTAAACTACGGCCGCATATGCTACGCTAGAGGCATCGCAGAAGCCATGAAACTGCACGTTTTCTTCTGTCGAATATAGAACTCGAGATATATTAATGTTTTTTAATAAACTAAATTCAAGAAAAATTGTTTTTGCTTCAGAAATAATCTCTTTGGGCAAAGGATCATCCCATCCTAGATTTAATAACCAAAGTCGCTGCATTATTATTTTTACTGCTATGATTGCGGGGGAAATCCAGCCAAGAGGATCAAACAACCTCGATATTTCGGAAAGCATGTTTCGTTTTGTGTCAAGCTTGAACTCTTTCTTTTCGACTTTGTAAGAAAAACAGTCAGTGCTTTGATTCCAGATAACTCCTAGAAGACATACGCTTATTTCTGAAGGAATATCGACAATGGATTCAATTTTTTCAGAATTTGGAATATCATTCAAGACTCTGGGGTCATTCGCAGTCCACTTTCTCAATTGAAAGCCGCCAGCCATAAGCAGGCTATTTAATTGATTAACAAGCTCTTGAGCCTCTTCTAATGTATTAGCACCTGCCATACAGTCGTCTACATAAAAGCTGGTTTTAAGAGCAGCAGCCGCAAGAGGAAACTTTACTTTTTCGTCTTCACTAAGCTGATGTAGTGTTCGGATCGAAAGGTATGGTGCTGAGGTAGTACCATAAGTTACAGTAGTGAGCCTATATTGATGAATGACATCTTCAGTACTATCACGCCATAATATGCGTTGGAAATCTCGGTCACATTCCTGGACCTCAATCATCCGAAACATTTGTTTAATATCTGCAGAGAAGCAGTATTTTTTACACCGATATCGTAGTAGGATTGCAAATAAATCTTGTTGTAATATAGGGCCTTTTAGTAAATTATCATTCAGTGATTTGCCGTTAGAAGACTTGCAAGAGCCATCAAAAACTACTCGCAACTTAGTTGTCAGACTGGTTTCTTTCAGCACAGCGTGGTGCGGTAGATAAAATACTTTTGATACCGGCTGATGCACGACATCATTTGGAACCAGTTCCATGTGTCCTAGCGAGAGGTATTCACGCATGAATTCAATATATTCATTTTTCAGCTTGGGGTTAACCATAAATTTTCGTTCCATCGCATTCAACCTTTTTAGTGCAGCTGAATATGAATAACCTATATCTGGTGCTGGTGTTTTAAATGGTAGCCTAACAGTATATTTACCACAGTCCAGTCTGACAGTAGATGAAGTATATATGTCCTCAGCTCTTTGATCTTCATCGCATAAGGGTATAATCCTATGAGGCAAGACTTCAATTTTCCAAAAATCTCTCAGTAATTTATTTAGATCATCATCAGATGTAGCCTGCGTCAATAAATGACAAATACGTTCCGAATTTTTCTGCGTACCACCACCACATAGCACCCAGCCTAGCGCAGTATTTTGAGCATGTACTTGTCCCTTTGTCTTTACTTGGCCATCCCTTAGCAACGAAAAGAAATAGTCACTGCCTACGAGAATATCTATTTGCTTCGGGCTATCGAACTGTGGGTCTGCTAGAGTCAAGTGCTTGACTTCATTCCAAAATTCAACAAGCAATGGAGAACTTGGTAATTTCGATGTAAGTGACTTAAATACGTATGCTTGCATAGATATGGTCTCAGAGTTGTGAGTAGAAGATAATTGTAGTTCAACAATTCCCTTTGAAGCACCAGCTTTAATACTTCCTAACCCTTCTATATAAATTTTGCCAGCTTTTCGTGGCAAACCAAGCCTTCGGACACAAGATTCCGAAATTAAAGTATTTTGAGATCCAGAATCTAATAACAAGTTGCAGTTCTGTGCATTACCCAAATTATCCTTTACTAAGGCCTTTGCAGTTGGAAGCAAAGTGTGGATGCCCTGAGTAAAAAGAGTAGCTGAATTTATGGTTTTGTCGGATGTAACATTTTTACTTTGGTTTTGAAAAGAAGCTTTTGATAGTGAGCCTGACGGTGTAGAAGAATTACTGCCAAATTCAGCGGTTGAAGGTAAAACTGACGAGACTTGGCTCTTTGTTAAATTTTCCCCAGTGTGGATGGTCGTATGATGCTTTCCGTTGCAATGTTGACATGCATACTTAGACAAACAGGTTTATACTCCATGATTTGGTTTTAGACAGTTCAGACATAGTTTTTTATCCCTTACGAAGCTGACACGATTGGGCACAGTCATTTTTAAAAATATCGGACAATAGGAAAGGTGATGAATCTCTGGACACGCAAAGCAAGTTTTCTTAATTGGAGCAGCATATGATCGACTGACCTTAGGCCGAAGTGATGACTTATTTTCCTGCGACTTGCCTTCTGCCCTTGGCACTATTTCAAGTGCATCGCAACGCTCATTTAAATATACTAGCATTTGCTCTACGGTAGGAAAAGTACACTTACCGCTTTGTTCAGCCCAACCTTGGTACGTCTCTCTATCTACCTTTTGCAGCAAAAGATGAATTATCCAAGGGTCTCTTTTCTCCGCATCATCTCCAAGCGCACGCAATCCTCTCATCACTTCATCTGCTTTGTTGGCAACGTCTCTTAAAGATTTGATGTTGTTATTTTCCGCTTTTGTTATGTTGAGAAAGGTTGTGATAAGGGAGTTTACAACCAGTGTAGGCTTATCGTATCTCTCCTTCAATTTAGTACGTGCTTCTTCGTAGTTTCCTTCTGTCACAGCAAGGTGACGAATTAGAGCCTCAGGATCGCCTTTTAGGAAACCCTTCAGATATTGAAATTTTTGGGCAGCCGTCAGCGAGGAATTGGCATGCACAGAGCTATTAAATAGATCGAAAAATGATTTAAATTCTGAATATTTACCATCAAAAATGGGTATATTCAATTTCGGCAATCGTACGTCAGCAGCATGGCTTGATGAATTTATAGTTGCATTTGTTGTCCCAAGACCTTCAATTAACGTATTTTGTTGTTGTAAAACACGTGTAAATAAATCAGATGGTTGCTGCGCGGCAACCATTCGTTGCAAAAACTCAGCTTGGGAGTCTAGCAGCTTTTGCATAGCGTCGTGATGCGTCATAGTAGAATTTACAGGTTCGCTGCTAAACACTGGTGCATTCCTCTGCTCTAATAATTCACAGAATCTTGCCTTGATGGTGAAATATCTTTCTTCAAAGTCATCTGACTCTGCTTCCTGTTCTGGACAATCATCTGCCAAATTCATAATCTCCTGGTCAAGTTTCTGGAACTGCTCGTAAGTTTTCTCCAATTTATCAAGCCTTACCCGAAGATCGTGTGATGAAACAGACGTTGTAACCTCATTAAGAAATTTTTCTAAACGAGTTGCAGCACCCTTGAGCTGCGCACGGCGTGCACGTAATTTGTCCATGTTTTTAGCTTGAAAAGCTGAATGTTCGTATTTATTTTAACGTTAATTAGCTTTGAATTAAAACGCGAATATTAAACTTTTATCAAAGACGGATCAATTGATCACGTCGGGGTCACCAAAAATGTTCCGAATAAATTTAAACCGAATTTATTGTTTTTTGTTACAATTTAATTTTTTTTTAATTAAGTTATTTTCAATGTGAGCTTAACACTTCGCAATATAATCTTAACAACTAACTTTTTACTGTACGATCGGAATTTTATAGAAAATGGTAAACAACATACCGTTACAACATTCGATGTACTAAAAGCAAAGGCAAAAAACAACCAACGTTAGTTTGCAAATAGTAATAAAACAGTAAAGGCAAAATTAAGTGTACATATTCAAAATAAAGTAATGGCAGAAAATATGAAACTTTAAATATTTTTAAGCCAAGGATTAAATATTGAGTTAGTCATGAACACAATTATTAAGCTGTTATATTAAAATAATTTCAATATGCTGTATTGTATGCTTGTTATTGTAAAAAAAAAGTTTAAGTAAAATTTTGTGTTTTTTTAAGAAGTAGCTTCTGTGATAGCTTTGGGTAGAAAATGTAAAAACAGTTCTAATGGCTTAGAATTATTATGAATGGTAAAATTTTAGTTAATTTAAGCTTAGGAGTTAACAATTAGAAAGCAATGTTAACAAGGGCGCATATTATCATAGGCAAATTTAAGCAGTCAAGATTAATTTTTATGTTAGTTTTTAGTTTCAAGTTTTTTTTTGTCATGGTGTTTTGTTAATTCCCGTTGGGTAAATAGTTAATTAGAGTTTTAGGTAGAATGGTGTTAATATTGTTACGAAATTTCCTGTCACTATGACGATAATTTCAATCTCTTACTGTTTTCTGAGTTCGATCACTGGATTGTGTAGCAATCAAAAACACACACTTTATTTAGTTATAAAATGGTTTATTTAAATCACAAATGTTTATTTTCACACGGTACAATTGTTTATTTCACTATTTATTACATTCAAATTCTAATATCACAATTAGTACTTTATTTACTTTCACTGGCACTGTGTGTACAACTCTTTCACTTTATTGCTTAAAATCGACTGTGTTGCAACTCTCATGATCAGCTCCTTTTATACCCGGATGAACGTTCTAGAATTGCATTAGCGAAACATCTGGCAACATCTCGTTGATTCTTTCGGCAAATAGTTTCCTGACAAAACTTGGCATCACTGTCAAGTACTCTTGTGACGTCACTGGTTCTATTCTTGAAAAGTCGCGAAGTTTCTTTTCATGTGTTGTTATTTTTCGTCACACTGCCCTCCTCTTAAACTTGTTCGTCCCGAACAAGAGATTCGCTGTTGCCTCCATATGGCGTTAGTCTTTCAATGTGTATCACTTTTCTTCAGGCAGAACGTTCAAACTGCGCACATCAATTGTTGTAGCTTTCTCTCTTTCTCGTCGCTCTCTTTCCAGAGCCAGTTTTTTTACGTTCTTCAGCTAGACGTTGTTCTTTTTGTCGTTGACGTTCACGAATCTCATGACGGCGTGTTTCTTCTTCGTGAAGCTTGCGTTCTTTTTCTTTTAAGCGCTTTCGTTCTCTTCCCTCACGTATTTTTTTATAAGAAAGAATCTTCCTCTGACGTATGCGATCATGTTCTCGTTCTCTTTCTTTTTGACGTTGCTCGCGTTCTCGATCATTTTCACGACTGCGTACGTTACCATTTTCGCCATTGTTCACCCTATTCTCAATGTTTCTTCTTGGTGAACATGATGCAGCTCGTTTTCGACGTGATCGACAGTCACGTGCCATGTGTCCCTGCTGACCACAGTCATAGCATTTTCCACTGAAGCTACTGCTGGCGAACGATGAATTTTTCTTTTCAGCCTCCACCTCCATCCGACGAGTTTTCAATGTTGGGCGGCATGACAATGCAATCGTCTCCTGAGTGAGGGCAACCGTTACTGTTTCATTAAATGTTGTCTTCGGGCTCCTCATCGTCTCGCGTTTTGTCTCAGAGTCACGTATACCGTCAATAAACGCCTCTATTTTGAATTTTTCAGCCACGACACTTAACTTGTCAGGATAGGAAAGGTGTGCCAACCGTTCAATATCCGCAGCATACTCCTGCAAGGACTCACCAGATTTCTGGATACGAATTTTCAACTCCAGTCTGTGAATCTGTTTCACGTGGTCACTGCCATATTTTCGCTGCAAGGCATCCATCACGGCCTTGTAACTTTTCTGCTCCGCCACTGGAACCGTTTGCAATACTTCTGCAGCTGCGCCTTTTAATGCGACGATAAGCGCCGCTGCTGCGCTATCGTTATCCCAAAGGTTATGAGTGGAAGTTGTTTCGAATTGGAGCTTGAAAACACTGAATGGCGTTGTTCCATCGTATGTGGGTGCCTTAAGCCTCACTGCGCTGTTTTCATTTATCACTTGAGTTGCTGGTTTGCTTATTTCCAACTGTTGAATCCTTTTATTAACATTTTCAAGATTATTTTCAACTTTTTCCTTGAAGGATTCAACGTCATCTCGCAACTCAGTCACTTTTGCTTCGAGGCCTTTTACTATTTTTTCAACATCCGTACGAACAGCCTCCATATTTTGATTCAATGTGAGCATCTGCGCCGCGTTCTGACTTAACCTCTGGTCTATCTGCAGCGCATTTTGATTTATGCTCTGATCAATTTCTTCCCGAACCGCCTGGATATTTTAGCACTTTATTTACTTTCACTGGCACTGTGTGTACAACTCTTTCACTTTATTGCTTAAAATCAACTGTGTTGCAACTCTCATGAACAGCTCCTTTTATACCCGGATGAACGTTCTAGAATTGCATTAGCGAAACATCTGGCAACATCTCGTTGATTCTTTCGGCTAATAGTTTCCTGACAAAACTTGGCATCACTGTCAAGTACTCTTGTGACGTCACTGGTTCTATTCTTGAAATGTTGCGAAGTTTCTTTTCATGTGTTGTTATTTTTCGTCACAATATCATAGCGTAATAAGCGCATAGATATCGTGACGGCATAAACCTAGTTCGGTGACTTACTTTATTTTTAAATGTAAACAGTAAAATAATGCAGCTAATGTTTTGTAACATCAGCAGTTTTTGCATGCGTTGTATTAAATTTATTATTTTGAAAGGCCAAAAGAAATTTAGTGATTGGTTTTGTTGTTGATAACAGCAAAAATTGTTGAATTTTGTAAACAAGATTGTTTTGGTATTTTAGTAAGTGGGTCTTTGTTTTTGTTTTAAAATTGGGTTTGTTTTTTTTAATGTTTGTTTTCGTAGCAAATTAGTAAGCCAGTAAGTGTTTTCATGAATTTGTTTTATATGTATATACTTATAAATAGGCAAACGAAATCGGTTAGGTCCCTGTTTCTATACCTAAATCTCAACCGATTTGCTTGATTTCTTTTTTGTTGGAAAGGTTGTGAGGAGGAGCAGTGCATAGGACTATATATTTTTTCAAAGTGGGCGGTGCCACGCCCCTAAATGAAAAAAACGCTCTCACAGCTAAACCGCTGCTTCGATTTTAACGAAATTTGATACGGAGGTAGGGTTAGCATTAAGGACTGATAATATGACCATTATGTTCTTCAGTGGTCGGTGCCACGCCTTTAAATGGAAAAAACGCTCTCACAGCTAAACCGCTGCATCGCTTTTAACGAAATTTGGTATGGAGGTAGGATTGGCACTAAGGAACGATAACATGACCATTATGTTTTTCAGTGGTCGGTGCCACGCCTTTAAATGGAAAAAACGCTCTCACAGCTAAACCGCAGCATCGGTTTCAACGAAATTTGGTATGGAGGTAGGATTGGTACTAAGGAACGATAACATGACCATTATATTTTCAGTGGACAGTGCCACGCCCCTAAATGGAAAAAACGCTCTCACGGCGAAAATACTGCATACGATTTTTATGAAATTTGGTATAGATATAGAGTTAGCACTATATAGCACGATAGCATGATTGATTTTTATGAATTTTGGTATAGAAACATATCAAAAACTGTTTGCTCTTTAGTAGGAGTTACATGCCTCTAAATGGTAAGTACGATATTGCAACTAAGCTGCTGCACCGATGCAGATAACCTGAACCCTAAGGAAGAATATTAAAAGCTTTTTGTGTTTTATCGGCCAAGGAAGGGTATAAAAACTTTTTCCTTTGTTTTGTGGTCAAATCGAAATGGTCGAATTTCGGCCACAAGGCGAACTCTTGTAATAATTATGTTTTGATTTTTGAGATTTTCTGTTACCCATGGAGAAAATTGGAAAACATCAGGAATGAAGTCTCATTTTCACACATTTTCTGGAGATTTTTCGCTCCGATGTGCGAAGTGAAGGGGCATATGTTTGATGAAACTTAATATTTTACAAAGTTTTATGTATGTTTTTAGATACAATGTTAGATGTCAGGGAACATGTGTTGGTGTTAAAAACCGTTAGTCCATATATATGTTTAGACGTAACTAAATGCCAAGTTACATGTAAATATATGCATGATTTTGCAAAATTTTTGATTTGTTTTGTAAAGTTAGAATATTTTGAAATTTGATTAGTTAGATAGTTGATGGAATTGATGCTTTTGATTTACGGAGTGCAATGCCGTTGACAGAGATATATTTGTAAGCATGTGCTAATGTAAGTATATACATATGAGTCGTTCCACGGTGGATTTTCATTCAAAAATTTTTTGGACCCGAACTATTCTTTTTCGCATTCTTTGACTCAAAATAAAGGACACGTATTTTTCTTTTCGTCAGGATATGCACATTTCTCAAGTTATGAATTTTTCAAGTTCAAAAAAAGTTCCTCTTTATACTTGCTAATATGCAAAAATAATATTTAATTAACAATGTATCAAAACATGATGAAATGTATGCTTTTTTCTCAGCTTTCGAATGAAGGATATTACAAATCGATCCAAGTAATTGTTTATAAAAAAAAATGACATTTTCCTAAACAAATTAATTTTTTTCAAATTTGGCACTGTTTTTTTTCGATTTTTTTGCGGGAAAATGTTTTCCTAATACTTTTGCATATACCCTCAAAATTTCAGAATGGATCGTCAAGAATTGTGGCTGCAATGAATTTTTAAACTTGTGCGTTCGCGCTGGGAAATATGCGCGCGATAAAATCCCACCTTCATTTTTCTGTATTCTTGCTTTGGCAATCATAAATCGACAAACGCGACAGAAATGAAGACGCTTTACGCGAACCTGAGCGGCGCGGTATTAAAAAATTAAGAAAAAAAAACTGAACAAACATATATAAAAATAGTTACATTTAATGTATTTTGAAATGCTGAATCAGAATCCGGCCTTAAAATTGCTGTATCTCATACGATTTTTGAGATATCTTAGCCTAAACAAGGAAAAAAGACTGTTTTTGTATATATTTTGAAGCGATATAGCTTGAATATGAAACATTTATACGTAAAATCCGAAACAAAAGCTTAAAGCTCTAATATTTTTCTTTAAAACCTAATTAAAATTATGTTGATATCTTTTTTTTTTTGGAGACAACGTAACCTAAAAAGTTAAATATGTGCAAAAAACATTTTTTTTCATTATTTCAGTCTACGATACATAAAGACTTTGACATAATTTAAATAAAGTTTGAAGAAAAAGATTAGAACTTTAAGAAACTATATCGGATTTTACGTATAAATATTCTATATTCTAGTTATATAGCTTCAAAATATAACAAAAACGGTCTTTTTTCCTTGTTTAGGCTAAGATATCTCAAAAACCGTATGAGATACAGCAATCTTAAGGCTGGATGCGGATTCAGCATTGCAAAATACATTAAATGTAACTATTTTTATATTTTTTGTTCTGTTTTTTTTTCTTCATTTTTTTAATTTTATATGGTTTCCATGCAAGTGCATACCATGAACACAAAAATGTGCATAACTTGCGAAGACGAGCAGCTAGGATTTTAATTTTAACATTTTTTGAATCTAGAAACAATATAGAAACTTTCTGCATTAGCCGATTTTGGATCCATTTCAGCTCCACTTTCCCCCTTTTCAAGCTCACCGTGATATATTAAGTTTGCAAAAGGTTTTTTTTTGAAAGAAAAGTTTGGGCCTTGAGTTTTGAAATATATATTTGAGATAATGGACATAAAACTAGTTGATTCAATGTAATTTGTTGAAATTTGTTAAATTTGGGTTATCACCATTGCTTGTGATGTCATTTGCTATGTTAAATTAATATTTTGGAATTGAGAGTTAAACTATTTTTGGTATAAATAACGTTTTGAAACTATGATTTTAGGAAGCTAGTTATATATGGTCATGGGCATAGGAGATGTTGGTGGTAACAGTTGGAAGTTGGTTTTCCGGCTATAGCTTGGGATTGGTTACGTTTGGCTGGGTTTAATTGGCGACAGTTAACCCGTATGAGGGTAAAAATTAAGGTGCTTTGGTAAAGGTGTGGTGAACGAGTTAAGCAACGTCCTGCCCATATATGTGCATTAACGATAGTACCAGTAGCGAAGTTTATTGGTTGCATGGCTAAGGTTTGATGCAGTAAGTTTTGGCGACTGACGCATGTCAAATATTATGAATAGGGTTGCTTATCATAAATGAGGCGACAACCCAGCTGTTGGAGGGGAGGGGAGCCATCGTTCTATGCCGCTCTCATAGGAGAAACAATTAACGACAGCCAGACCAGTGTTGAACATCCGAGTCCATGCTGGCCAAGGATAATAGTCAAATCGAAGTTTGCATGCTGCCATCGCAAGATTGAAATTATGTCGTCGACGTTTACTGGAGCACAGAGGCGGCTGCTTAGCGAGTGAGCATATTTATTTTCGCTACTGAGCCTTGGATGTAGTTTTGGTCCGCGAATTTTTGGTGCATATTTGTGCGCCGATACCTTCCACCAAACGTGACTTGCCTACAAGCAGAACAGCGATAGCCCGGGGAAAATATCTGAGGTGCGATGTTGCAGTGGAGCTCGTCGAACGAAAGAGTGGCCCATGTTCCAGTTAGGCAGGAAAATGTAATTCATTATTTTGTATTTTATCATTCAGCGTTTACGCGTTTATTTATTTTGACAAGTTATTTTATTGTAGTTATTGCCTATGGATTTGTACGATTTTATTTAGTATTGATTTGTTTTGACAAAATGAGGAATGTTGTGGGTTAAAACCACACGCAGTGCTCAGTTGAAGCATCTGTTAAATATCGCATGTTATAATATTGTGGCATCAGTAATATGGTATAGTTTTGGGCATATCTTTTGGTTGACCACGAAGAGTTCAACCATGAAATATGATGCATTCCGACCTCCAAGATAAATTAGTGATATAAGCAAAATTGTCAAGATCGTTATATTGTTCAAGAATATTATTCGAGAACAAGATTTGTAAACTATATAAGCTTAGTTTAGAGTTAATAAAATTGTCTTTTGATTAGTGAATTAAACTGATGAAGTTGTGCGTTCCATTTAAAATCGGAAGTGTTAAGTGAAAGTAAGTTCATAACTTAAACAGGAACATTTAACGGTCAGGAGACCAAAAACTCAACAGTTTCCTCAAAAACAAAAAAAAAAAAAAACACGTGTTTTTAAATTTTAGTTCTGTACGAGATATTTTTTGCTAATGCGTCTGTACATACAGGGTGGCTGATGAAAGCTGCTACCAAAAAAAAATGTTATAACTTTTTTTTTAACCAATTAATCTTTTCCATTTTTTTTTATTTTAGGATTTGGATTGTCCGCCGTTATCATGCATTGGAGTCCGTAGTTTCAGTACAAAGAGAATATAGGCGCACGTTTGGGGGCACTCCTCCGAGCAGATGGACTATAATGAGGCTCGTAAAAAATTTTACCGAGCACGGGACAATTGAAAGAAGGCCTTGTTATCGAAACGCTTCAGTTCGGACGCAGGAAACTATCGCTGCTGCCATACAAGCCAATCTCAGAATTTCGACAAGGAGCTTATCTGCCCAAATGAGTACCAGCAGACAGTCACTGCAGAGAATTATGCACAAAGATTTGAACTTGTTTCCATACAAAATTTAAATGACTAATAAACTGAATGCAGCAGACTTGCCGATTCGCTTGGAATTTTGCCAGAAGATCCTTCAAATGGTGGAAGAGGACAATGGCTCATTTTGACCTAAATGGAAATGTTAATAAACAAAATTGTCGAATATGGAGTGATTGTAATCCCCAAATACTCCATGAGACGGAATTGCATCCACTACGAGTCACAGAGTCGTGTGCAGTTTCATCAAAATGCATTGTCGGGTCTTACTTCTTTGAAGAGAACGGTGCTACTGTTACGGTCACTGCAGGCCCTTACTTAAAAATTTTAAAAGAATTTTTTTCCCCAGAATTATGCCGAAAGAGAATCTCTCTCAACTCTGTGTGGTTTCAACAAGATGGTGCAACTCTTCACATTGCCCGGCCTGTTATGACCGAATTACAGCGAAAATTTTCAAATAAGCTGATTTCCAGAAACTCCCCATTCCGTTGGCCCCCCAGGTCTGCTGACCTTACTGCACCTGATTTTTTCTTATGGGGTTATTGCAAACAGGAAGTTTATAAAACAAAACCAGCAAATTTGAACGACTTAAAGCAATCCATTACAACAATAATTGCGGCGATTCCTGCTGCAAATCTTCACACAGTTATGAACAACTTATTACTAAGATGCCGCACATGCGTCACCAAGCATGGAGGCCATTTAAACTCTTTAACTTTTAAAATTACTTAATTAAACTAAATAAAAATGTAATATCTTTCAAATAAAACAAGAAAAATGAATTTAAAAAAATGTTATTTAACTTTCTTTATGTAGCAATATTCATCAGCTACCCGTACTTTATCTTGCAACTCCCAAGTGCGTTCGGTTCAAGTATTTTTTCTGAAACATTTTTTCATTTTACATTTTTTTTTGTTGAATTTCTTCATTGCAATTGTCTTTGCAATTTGTTATTTTTTTTTTGTCCTGCCATTAAAAAAAGTTTAAGCACATAGCTATGGGTATTTTAGCGGTTTATATTCGCTTAACTGACTGTTTGGTTGAGTTTGGAGCAGATTTTGAAGCCAGTAGCTTGGAAGCCCATTCGAAGTATTTCTTGGAAGTGCAACGTGACGAGATGTGCTCAATCTGGGAGAAAATGAAGACAGCATACGAAAAGTGTTTGGCAGAAGAGTATGCGAATGCTGAGAAAACTCCAAAACCAGGAAGCAACGTGGAAGTTATTAAAGCAAGGTACAAAGCTCCTATTTCACATATGTAGGTAAGGTTAGGTTAGGTTAGCGCGGGATATAGCAGTTGCTATCATAACTTAGGCCGCGATTGGGCCCATTGTATACCCGATATATAACTTCGTTGTCAACCTATATGAACCATTTAGAAATTTTTATAAACTCCAAAATGGATTTGGGACTCTTCTGAGCGATATCTTCAAGAGAGTCGAAAAAATTACTTTCGAACACCTTATAACGTCGGTTAGCCAACGCTGGGCATTCACAAAGGAAATGAAAAATGGACGCTTCGACATCAGGATCTTTACAGCTTCTACAAAGATCACCTACGTCGGTAAGCCCCAACCTTGAGGCGTGCCTACCTACAAAGTAGTGCCCTGTAATGACACCAATTAAGGTTCTGAGGGTTTGCCTCTCTAATGAGATAATTTTTCGTGTTCTATTTGCGTCATAAAGTGGCCATATCGCCGTATTGACGTAGAACATGTTGTTAAATTAGACCATCTAAAATTAGTCCGTAAAATAAATTTTGAGTCAATATTGGCTCTAATTAATGCAAGTGGTTTCATAATATAGGTCTCGGAAATTGTGTCAGTTGAAGACCCTTTCCTAGCAAGTTCGTCAGCATTCTCATTGCCAATGAAATTGCTGTGTCCAGGAACCCAACATATTGTAAGATTACATGGGAGCCCTACTTCACAAAGGGCTTTCCTGCAATCTAAGACTAAGCTAGACTTAGTGGTGTTGGAACTAAGAGCCTTAATGGCCGCCTGACTATCAACGTAAATGACAAAAGTGTCCCTATTTCACATACGTGCGTACATTTTCAGTGGGGATTATATTTCATGGCCCTCTTTCCGTGACATGTTCACAGCCGTATACATTAAAAAACAATAGATTGAGAGATGTCGAAAGGCTTTTTCATTTAAATGCAAAGACCCTGGGTGAGGCTCGCAATATAGTAAAAAAGGTCGCCTTTAACGAATGAAGGATTTTCGTTAGCATGGAAAAATCTTGAGGATCGTTTTGAAAATAACGCATACTTGTCCCTTTCAAATAAAACCGATATTCCAACTTTGAAAGATTTGGACTCATTTTTATCAGGTAGATACCAAACTGTTGAAGCAGTAGGTGATATTAAATCATCCAATTCAAATTCTAACAATCCCTTGAAATCCAATTCACAATCGAATAATCGTGTTTCTTCTAAAAAAGTAAACGCATACCATGCAGCGAATGCTTCTAGTCCACAGTGCAAGCTCTGTCCTAAAGAGCAGCATAATTTCCGCCAGTGTCCTAAGTTTTTGCAGATGAGTCCCGAGGAAAGTGTATCACATGTAAAGAAGTTAGGCCTGTGCACAAATGCACGTACTCATGCAGTTAAAGATTGCAAGAGTCTCCATAATTGTTTTACGTGTCGAGACTATCCAGCTTCAAATTCTCTATCGTTGCCTTCAACTAACAGATAGCGAATATATATATAAGGATCACTAAACGAAAAACTATTACGCTTAATAAACGCTTACATAGCGTAGGCTTTAGGCACAACATAATCTAAATGAGAACGAAAAGAAAAACTAGAATCAAACACAACACCTAAGCCTTTGAATTCTGTTACGGACACAAGGTTAGTACTCGAAATTTTATAAGACGAGGGAAGAAGGCTCCTGACTTGGAAAACGACATAGAAACACATTTACTTAGATTTAAAAATATATTACATATTATTATTGCACTATAAAAATAACTTATCCAGATCACTCTGACAAATATCAATTGGGTCATTTCATCTCAAATCGTCCAGCCAGTATTTTTTTGTTTACATATTATTTTTTTAATAGTTTCTACATTGAAATCGATGAGACACGTATTTTTTCCTTTTGCTTGATTTTGAGTTCTTTCGTCGTGGGGAATTTTTTAAAATTCGTCTACAAACTCGATTCTGTGGCTGTCAAATTACTTGAAGCTCGTGACGTACAAAAGTTCAGAAAGACCAAGAAGACCCAGTGGAACAATGTTGCAGCAATAATCAAATTACTCGAATAAATGTACCTACTTGCATGGAGTTTGAAAAATAATATTGAATAAAAAACAAAATTAAGGCATGAATAAAGCTTCTGAAAATTGTCTACTTACAAATTGATATACAAAAACAGTAATAAAGAATGGACAAATCGTAGCAATGCTAAAATTTTTGGGCTAAAAGTCATTTGATTTTTTTTCTATTTTAAAGACGGTTATAAAAAAAATATCCAAAAATGTACTACACTTCATGATTCTTTCTTCTAGAACGGACCTTTAACTGTTGACAGACAAAATATCATAACGATTGAGCTACTTTTGACGAAATGAAAACATATATCATGAATGAAGCCCAAAATTACTAAATAATTGGGACTGTTTTTTCAAAAAATCATAATTCCCAAACAACGAATTTGGGCTAATAGAGGCTGTTACATAATATTGTTTATATGTATGGCTATTTAAAAAAAAAATATGAAGAAAAAAAAAACTGATGCAATTGGAAATTTTTCAAGTCAAAAATTTTTTGATTTTTTTTTTTCAAATGACGATATAAAAATTATTTTTTGAAATATACCCTGTATCATATTTTTTCGTTTAGAGGAACCTCTTAGCTACAAACATACCAAAAATTACGAAGATCGGACTTTTTTCGCAAAGTTATCACATTTTTGAAAATTGACATGCGACAATAGCGCAAAATCGAGTTTGTAGACGAATTTTAAAAAATTCCCCACGACGAAAGAACTCAAAATAAAGCAAAAGGAAAAAATACGTGTCTCATCGATTTCAATGTAGAAACTATTAAAAAATAATATGCAAAAAAAACTACTGCCTAGCGATTTGAGATGAAATGACCCAATTCTCATATTAAGGTCATCTGCATGCAATAAACATTTACAGTGATCAAACAAAATCATTAATAAAAATAACAAACAGTAACGGACCAAGAATACTACCCTGCGGCACGCCGGAGGATGCATAAAACATAGAAGACTTCACATTATCAAAGGCAACTACACAACGGCGGTTACACAGGTACGAGTAAAGCCACATCAAAAACGTGGAATGAAAGCCTAGCGATTCACATTTTCTTATCAATAAGACATGTGAAATCTTATCAAACGCCTTCGAAAAATTGTGAAGAAATATTTTAGAAATCTTTAGATTTGTTGGGATGTTTAACAAAAACCAACATCTGGCCATAGTTACCTCGGAAGATGAGATGGAATTCACCTAATTAAAAGATAGGTCAGAGACAGTTAATAAGTGAGTTCAATACTTATGCATCATTTTCTTTTAGCATTAGTGCATCCGAAAGTATTGCCAGGTTTTAATAAAAGAGTTTCGCCTCTAGTCTTCTCTATGGATTGCGTGATGATTTGATTGCGCAAACTTGCGAAGCTAATTGTGCGACTTACGGTGATTTCGTTTCTCAAATAAGTTCTGCATATTTTGGACTTTTTTCTGATTGTTGCATTTTTTCCGTTCTGCATTCAACTGTAGGAAAAAAATATTTTAATTGCTTTTCAAGCGCAATATATGTAAATTAACTAAAAGTTGGAGAAAGAAACATTAGGTTTCAGTTTCCGTTATTGAGTTTTAGAATTTGTTGTGACTTTCAAAACGAAAGTTAACAACAGTGTAGCCAACATTTATTATTGAAAAAAAAAAAAAAAAAGATTTTTTTCTGATTTATTGTAAACTAAAACGGGTAATTTTTTGAAGTCAGATCAAAATTTAAAAAGTTCTGCTATTTAGAGGACATAATATTTAGTCGAGAAACGAAAGCGCTATCAGTAATCATAAAAAACTTCTACAGTGTCCTTAAAATTGAGAAAAAACACTAAAAAACGAACCACCCACGAACTAACTATTTTTCGAGTATTGTTTTTCGAAAAGCACCAAATCTGGTTGGAAAAGCGCTAAGTTGGCATCACTGCTTATTTGGTTAGTATGACGGCACAATTGTGCGCTCAAAGAAAGTACAGAGCGTAAGCATTTTCTCTCCTCTGTTTCAATTCCGCATGCTCTCGGCAGTTATTTTCCTGTATGCACTACGAAAGTATTGATGTTATTGAGAAAATATTTGTTTTGCCAAGAGCAAATGAGGCTGTTATTCCTGAAAACATAAAAAATCCACAAATTGGTTATGAACTATCGCAAATTGAAGGTGCACGAGCTAGCTAACATTGTAGAGATATCAGATGGTTGTGTTTTTATCATTTTACACGAACAATTGGGTATGCGAAAGCTCTATGCAAGTGGGTGCCGCGTGAGCTCACAGTCGAGCAAAAACAACAACGAATTGATGCTTCGGAGGACTGTTTGGCGCTGTTAAACCGCAATCAAATCGAGTTCTATCGTCGATATGTGAAAATAGATGAAACATGGCTTCACTATTACACACCAGAATCCAAAAGACAGTCAGCTGAGGCCTATTTTGACGAGAAAGAAAAATCGTACTATAAAAGTGGTATCGAAAAGTTGGAAAATCGCTATACTCGTTGTATCGCCCTCCTAGACAACTATGTTGAATAATAAAATCGAGTTTTGTTAAAATTTGGTTTTTTTCTTACTTATCCTAAGGACTTATTGAATGACCTGTTAGTTCATAATATTCAGTATCGATGTGTTTTTGTTCGATATCTGATCAGTACAATGTTCCATTTTCAGTAGCAATTAGCTTTAGCTTTAAATGTGCAACTTAACCGTTTCTGGGTATTATCACAATTTACGACGATATTTTTTGCCAGACTTGAATTCACATCACTTAAAACTGAAAATAATTGCATGTACAAAAATATATTTAATAATATTGTTAGCAAAAATAACTAACCACGATTTGATGTACCGTTTTCTGTTGAATTGTTGGTTGTCGATTTTGTTACATCGGTATTAATGTCTGCACTTGATTCTAAAATAATGAAATGAAATGAGAATTCCTTCAAAGTTGCTTTCAGATACCGCAGTCGACTGCGAAACGTAAAAAGAATGTACTTATAATGGTTCGTACATTTTGGCCTAGATTGGTGGGGTTAGACAACTGAAACAACGGTTATATGCGAAATAAATTGTGTATTTCGTTTCAAAGATTAACGCACAATAACGAATTATAAATTTGGCTGAAAATCATTAATACGTATGACATTTACAATATTCTGAAATCATTATTGCAAATTTAAAGTTATTACTGCAGAAATAGAGGCTCGTCAAAACAATCAAGCAAGGAAATGAAGTCTTGCATAAGCTAGGTTTCTTAATATTGCTTTGTGGGGACGTCAAATCTTCAAATATTGTTGATAAAACATAAAGTTAAATTATTTCAATGCCTGCATAAATGTATATTTTATCTACCATTCACCCTGAAAAACCTGGAAATTGAAAGAGGCACGACGGTGATGACTTGGCACATATGTATGTTTGTAAAGGGAATCGGGAACGGGCGAACGAAATCGCTTCCGAGCTAGTTTTTTTTTCATATTTAGGAGGACTTTTCGGTTTTTAAAATAATTTGGGATTCATAAAATCTTCTCTGAAACGGACCAAAATAAGCATGGTGCTTATTTACATCAAAAGAAAACTTTTGGTGTCCTGAGAACAATATCCCATACAATCTCGTGCGGAAGTTGTGCACTTGCGGATGCGATACTTTGTTACAACCCTACTTCAAAGATATCAAAAGGTAGTATGTTGACTGTTACGTGAAAATTTGAACATCTGAAAGTTACTTTCACTTTGGGAACCGCGTTTGTTGTGTTTCCAAAACAATGCGCCGTGTCACTTGTCGATGAAAACGATGTTGAAATGAATGAATTCCGTTTCGAATTGCTTCCCACCTACCAGATTCTATAGATTTGTCATCCAGCGACTTTACCTGCTCAAATAAGGAGGTGTGAATCGTAAAAGAGAGAAAGATATCGACATGTTAGAGAAACGTAGGATTGATAGTATTGCTCTCGAATGAGCCTAAGTTTATGAATAAAATCGATTTTTACAAAAATATTGTTTTCTCTTCAATTAAATCGAATGCTATTGGATATATATCGCGAAAAGGTGCAGCTGATATGTATTTATTTAACATACAGAAAAGCAGAAAACTTTCTGTAAACTCAGTTTTTCTATACATGTTTGTCAACCTGTTTGTTTTGGTCCACAAACAGAAGCAATTCCTATCTTAATGAAAGCAATTATGCACAATACGTTAATAGCAATAAGAGTATTAAGAAAAAAAAAAACTTACTTTAAGTTCCTGATACTTTTTGTACGAAGTATCACCAGTTGAATTGTTACTGCGACTTTCTTTATCATTTTCGCGTCTATTATTATTACTGGAAACTGTTGAACCCATGTGATAGCTACCCGAATACGAGTACTTCAAAATAATTTAGTTTTTTCGTTTGCTTAAAGGATAAAATTTCATCGATTGAAATTATATTTTTTGACCATAAGTACTTTATACCTATTTATATGTTATAAGGGGTGCAATATGTTTGTGCACATTACTGTATCCCAATTTTTTATTTTTTTTTTGTTAAATTGTAAGACTCAAAAGAGAGTTATTTTTAGTCAGCAGCTGCAAGGAAAGTAAAAAGAGATTAAAACAAATGGAAACATTAATCATAAATTTGGGGGATGAATACAGTGATGCCAAAGTTAAATTAAAAAAAAAAAATAAAAAATTTACCACTTTGCAAAAAATCTCGGTATTGAATTTCCAGACAAGTGGACCGAGAAGCAGGTGGCGGACATGCTTGGCAAAAGAGTAATGTCAACAAGGGCTAGAAATTACGTCACCTAGCCGGCTTAATCTGCGAATCAATTGATCTGGCATTGACACCGAAGACAATCAGGTCTGGTTTCAGGGCAAAAGGCATGATGCCATTCGATCCAGACGTTTTCAGTGACGCTGATTTTGTTGATGCAGTTGAGCAAAATTTGTTGAATTTGTGTGAGTCATTGTTTCCAAAATAAATTAATTTTGCTTTCTTCCCGATTTGATTGCGTTTAACTTCATATTTTCCCATTTTCAGCCGATTTTCTAAGGGGCCCCACAACCGAACCAAAATTTTTTTTTGTCAAAAATTATCACTTCACTATTTTGTTGATATAATTTTTCCAACTAACGACATCACTTTACTTTCTTCACCAGTAGTTAGATAAGGTCTTTAGGTTTCCATTGATACTTAAATGTCTGTATAATATTGATTTGGTCAAAAGTTATGAGTCGAAAACCAAAAGGTGCCCACACCCGGTACTCTTCCTCTACTATTTATTATTTATTGTGGAAAAGTAGGTGTGGTGCTTGTTTAACTAAGCTCACTTTTCGACTATAGAACATGTAGATCTTATCTGATTACGTCCACTTGTTTGGCACTATACATGGTGTTCAAACAAGTTATCTTAATGGGACGACACATTCCTGCCATAGCCAAAATTAAAAAAAAAAAGTCAAAAATTTCGAATATTTCGAATTTATTTGCATACTGTTGGAAATGTCAAATGTTAAAAAAAACAATATTGCATAGTTTTAGGGGGCGATTTTCGTTTTGGAACATCCTGTTTTTATACCCTACACCCATGGTAAATTCACTTTGTCCTTCCGTTTGTAACGCAGAGAAAGAGGCGTGGCAGATATAGAAAAGTGTATATATTCTTGATCAGCGTCACCTCCTGAGTCGATATAGCCATGTCCGTCTGTCTGGCTGGCTGGATGGGTGGCTAGCTGGCTGGCTGTGTGTTGAAATACACTTTTTGGGAAAACTGAGCAAGATAACACAGGTTTACAAAATAAAAAAATGTCATGGTGTTTTGACCAGACTATGTGTATCCTAGGGACTTTGACTTCCTGAATCCAAATCCGGGGTCCGTTTTTTTCCAGAACGTCTGAGAAAAAAGATTTCAAGGTCATATGGAGGTCAAAATGGTCATGTGTCGTTTAGTGATAAATTCGCTACAATTCTGAAACTAATTTTATATCATTGAATTCTTAGTTCTAAAAAAGAATTGTGATCGAAAAGGGTCTCTCGGGCCTAGTTTCGGAGATATAGCCATCGGAAGATCCGGATATATCTTCTATGAAAACTGCTATAAGTTGGGAACCACTGGATGGATTTGGAAAATATTGGTGCCATATGAAAGGTATTTTGTTGTTGTTGTTGGTTTTGTTGATGTATTTGTTGTTGTAATTGAAAAATTTCTCAAAATTTCAATAAGGTCATATCTCCAAAACTATGAATCCAATTGAAAATATTTTTAGAGGTTGTCAAATTACCTTTCATATGACTCCAATTTTTTTCAAATCCATCCAGGGGTTCCCAACTTATAGCGGTTTTCATAGAAAATATATCCGGATCTTCCGATGGCCACATCTCCGAAACTAGGCCCGAAATTCCCTTTTTGATCACATATTCTTTTTAAGGACAAAGAACTCAATGATAAAAAATTGGTTTCAGAGTTTTAGCGAATTTATCACTAAACGACGCATGAACCCCATTTTGACCTCCATATGACCTTGAAATCTTTTTTCTCAGACGTTCTGGAAAAAAACGGACCCCGGATTCGGATTCAGGACGTCAAAGTCCCTAGGAAACACATAGTCTGGTCAAAACGCCATGACATTTTTTTTTTTTGTAAACCTGTGTAATTCAATGAAATTTGGTACACTGCCTCCATCGTCAAAGATAGCTCGTGGGATTGAAAATGAGGAAAATCGGTCAATGGACACGCCTACCGCCCATACAAAATATGTATTCAAAATACAATTTTAGGAGTATTTTTCACGACAATGCAACCAAAATACACTTAAATACTACGCATTGTAAGTGTAAACTCTAAAAAAAAACTGAACAAATTCGGACAAGAGGCCGTGACACCTCCCATACGAGCAAAAGCTTCAAAACGCTATACTGAAAGCGTTTTTTGAGATTTTCGAACCCAATTTGACTCAGACACTAAGAATTATAAATGAAAGCTCCCAACAAAAATTGAGTGAAATCGGAAAAGGGGGCGTGGCACCTCCCATATAAGCAAATGTTTCAAAATGCTATACTGAAAGAGTTTTTTTGAGATAATCCAACCAAATTTCACTCAGACACTAAAAACTATAAATGCAAGCTCTGTACAAAAACTGAGTGAACTCGGACAAGAGGGCATGGCACCTCCCATGCAAGCAAAATTTTTAAAATACTGCAGTGTAGGGTATTTACTTTTTGGCCAGGCCAAAAGTTACACCCTTACTAGTTCATATTTTGTACTGAAGTTATAAATTCGCTATAACTTCTTAAATTTCAACAATTTGAGGAAACTTTGTAGATATGAATTTTATAATTTTTAATGGGCTTCAATCTTATGTAGTATCCTATACTTGATGATCGGACGTCAAATGGCGGAGCGATAGGAAAAAATCAAATCGCGTATATTCAAAGGTCAAAAAAAAAAATGTATTTCCTTAAAAATCAAAACCGTTAAGCTTTCAACATGGGCGGTGTAAACCGAACATTTTTTTTTGTCATACATACCATCTGATGAGTACTGGTAGCAAGTGCTGTGTGAGTACGTTGTGAATAGACTGCGTTTTTTGTGTTTTAAAAACTAGTAAAAAAGTCTTCAAATTTAAGTCATTTAACCCTTTCGACCCGGCTGGGACAATACATCCCAATTTACATATATATATTGTCCAAGCCGGGTCGAAAGGGTTAAAATGAATATTCAAAATAAAGGTATTAGCTTTGAATTTAACTAAAACTAGTAAGGGTGTAAAATTTGGCCTGGCTAAACATTAAATACCCTACACAGCAATATTTTTAAAATTTTGCTCATATGGGAGGTGCTACGCCCTCTTGTCCGAGTTCACCCAATTTTTGTTCAGAGCTTGCATTTATAGTTTTAAGTGTCAGAGTGAAAAACTTTTTCAGTATAGCGTTTTGAAGCTTTTGCTTATATGGGAGGTGCCACGCCCTCTTGTCCGAGTTCGTTTAGTTTTATCTTAGAGCGTGCACTTATAGTCTTTAGTATTTGATTGAAGTTTTGTTGGACTATCTCAACAAACTCTTTCAGTATAGCATTTTGAAACTTTTGCTTATATGGGAGGTGCCACGCCCTCTTGTCCGAGTTCGTCTAGTTTTAGCTTAGAGCGTGCATTTATAGTCTTTAGTATTTGAGTGAATTATTAAAATACCATAGTACAATTTTCAGTAAAATGCATTTGATTCTGCACTTTTGTGCAAAGTGTAAAAACAAATAAATGAAGTGTACGAACAAAAGCAAATAACTCTTTAAAAACGCAAAAACAATTGAAGACCTTTTGAACTTAGATTAAGGAAACTACTCTTGAGTGCAAAAACTTGAAAGTATTAAAATAGCATAGTACAATTTTTAGTAAAACGCATTTGATTCTGCACTTTTGTGTAAAATGTAACAAAAAAAAAAAAAAAAAAAAACTAAATAAAGCGTACGATCAAAAGCCAATAACTCTTTAAAAACGCAAAAAACATTTGAAATTGTTTTGAACTTATACCCTTTTCACACTGGCATCGAAAACGGCTCGTTTTCCATTTCATTCGTTTTTGTATGGAAAACCAGCCAAAAACGGCTGGTTTTCCATACAAATTAAATGTCAAACGAAAACATCTCAGAAGCTGTTTTCTACAAAAAACGAGCCGAACTGTCATTGAAAACAGGTGCGATTGTGAATAAATGTAGTAAATTGTGAATGAATGTAGTAAACTGTGAATTTTCACATGTCACATTTGACATTATTTATTTCAATTAAAAAGAAAAGTTAAAGCGAAATTGAAATAAATAAATAATAATGTAATAAATAAAGCAACTGAAACTTTAGCTAAAATATCCATTTTTTGTGATTTTTTTACTAGCTGTTTTCACAATTTTCAGATTGTTTTTGTAATGTAAAGCTGTTATCAGCTGTCATCAAAAACGAGAAGTACAAGTGTGAATGCAATTTTTAATTATCTCGTTTTCAAAACCAATGACGCGAAAACGAGCCGTTTTCGATGCCAGTGTGAAAAGGGTATTAGACTAAAGGGACTACTTTTAAGTACAAAAACCTGAAAGTATTAAAATGCCATAGTACAATTTTTAGTAAAATGCATTTGATTTGTAGCAAATTAGTGGAAATTTAACAACTGACGAAAGTGAACTGTCACAGTTTGCTTCAAAAGTTGTTGAAATTATGTTTGGGTATTAGGGTGTCCCAAAAAAATAAAAGTATTTGGAATCGGCCGTCCACAAGTATTTTTTTTTTGTCCAACATTCATGAAAAACATTTACGTAGTAAAAAAAATTAAAATAGATGTTATTTGAAGGTCGCTCAAAGGACCAGAAACATAAACTGAAATATTGAAAAAACGTATTTGTTGCACTTTTTTAACTTTTTAGCTTAGAATTTATCCTAGAAAAAATGGTATCGAAATAATTTATATTAAGTTCTAAAGAAAGACTAGTGCTTTTAACTTCTATATCAAGTTATATATAATGAAATTACCTTGTCTTGTTATATAACCTCAAATATAGCATAGTGTTGTTTGGACTTTTCGGTTAGTATATCTCTAAAACCATAGTTTTAATGCCGGATCCGAATTCAGCATCGGAAAATGCATCGAAAGTCACTATTTTTATTTTTGTTTGTTGTATTTTGTTTTTCGGTTTTTTTTTATATGGAGATAATGCCGTTACATAAAAGATGTGGAAAAACGCTGGGACAATGAGATGCGATTTTGTCAATATTATTTTCTTATTATACATGGTTGAAGAGTCAAAGTACGTACTTAGTTTTTGGGGAACGCCTTTTTTTTCGTACAAGCCAGCTATATTAAGTAATGAAACTCATAAATGAAAAACTATTATGGTTTTGGTCTTTTGAGCAACCTTCAAATGGCATCTATTTTATTTTTTCTTACGAGGAACATTTTTTTCATGAATGTTGGACAAAAAAAAAATGCTTGTGGTCGGCCAGTTCAAAATACTTTTATTTTTTTGAGACACCCTATTGGAATACCAATTACTAACATACGTTGTTATTCGCAAGTTAACGGCCGAAAAATTTGGGAATTCCACTCATACAAATTTTGCTTTATAGCTAAAACAAAACCATATCGCAATTCCCCAAGTTACTCTATCGTCAAAAGTCCAAGAGTATCGAAAAATATCAAAAAACATCTAAAATTTCGTCAACAGTCTAAAAGTATCGAAAAATATCGGAAAACTTCGAAGAAATCGGTAAAAATCTAAAAGCATCGAAAACATCTAAAATACCGTCAAAAGTATCGAAAAATATCGGAAAACTTCTGAGAAATCGGTAAAGGTCCAAAAGTATCGAAGCACATCTAAAATATCGTGAACAGTCCAAAAGTATCGAAAAAAACCAAAAAATCGGTAAAATTCTAAAAGTATCGAAACATATTTAAAATATCGGTAAAACATCAAAAATATCGTCAACAGTTCAAAAGTATCGAAAAACATCAAAAATATAGTCAAAAGTCCAAAAGTATCGAAAAATATCGGAAAACTTTGAAGAAATCGGTAAAAGTCCAAAAGTATCGAAGCACATCTAAAACACCGTGAACAGTCCAAAAGTATCGACTTGAAAAAACTTTTATATGAAACTTCTAAAAATAAAAGTTTTTAAAAACTTTTTGAAGAAACTTTTATAAAAAACCCTTTAAAAAAACTTTTAAAAAGTAAAAGTCTAAAAAGGTCGAAAAGAATTCTAAACTACCCTATATTATTTCGAGGCATTTAGACGTTTTAAGGAATATCTTCATTGTATTGCATAACGTCGAAAAATTCGAAGGGTGTTAAATGGAATCGAGAAAATCAAAAATCATAGGAAAAAGTTGAAAAGTATCGACTAGCGCATTGAAAAACAAAGAAAGATATAAAAAATCCAGAAATAAAGAGAGAAAAGAAGTAAAAGAAAGAGGAAAATAAAACGATAAAGGTACATACAAAAAAGGAAATAATAATAAATATTGAAATAAAGAAATAAAAAGACAAACATACTTTAATCAAAAAATAAATGTAAAACAAAGAAATAAAAAAATGGAAAAATATGGAAAAAAACAAATAAATAAGTAAGCTAATAAAGGACTAAAGGAATGAGTAGTCAAAGGAATAAAGGAAACATAAGGAAATGAAAAAAAGGATAAACAAAGAAATAAGGAAATGAACAAATAAAATAGGAACAAAACAATAAGGCAAAAGGAATTGAAAGAAATAGACAAAAAAAAGATGGCAACACTTTTTCAATGTATGCGTTAACTCTTATTTATGCCAAATACATTTTTTAGCTATATTAAAGCAGTCGGCTGTCAACAGATTGGCAGGATACTAAGTAAAAATAATTAAGACGAAAACTATAGAGTAGAGAACTCGAATAACAAAAGCCATTTGGAAGATTTTTGCCTAAACACAAAGTGCATTATATTCAAATTTGAAAGTGCATTATATTCAAATTTGAAAAAAAAAATTGCATACTTTAAGGTGTTGTCGTGTGTTACATTGCAAAAAAGACATGTACTCCAAATATAATTTCAGCCTTAACTTCGGGTGATATGAAAATGCACGTCTTCATGCATGTTTTGTTTGAAAAAAAGAAAGTGTAAAAGTATGCACTAGAAAAAGAAGGCATGAAGTTGTGCAAATAAATTAAAGAACGGTGCGCAATGTAAATAACACGCACATAATTATTTGTTTTCGAAAAAAAAAACTTGTAGGATTTTAATCAAATGAAAGAGTGCAAACGAAGTAACTAAACAAAGTGTTCTTAAGATAAATGTCGAGCTGGAGTGTAAACGAAGTAATTAACAAGAGTGGTCTTAAAATGTGTCTCGATCTGAAGTTAAAGAACTTTAAGGTCCATTTAAATCAGCTCCACGTATTTTTAGGGACTTTTGATAGTTTTGGAGTTGTGATTTGATAGCTTTACTTTTGATTAAATGATTTTTTTTTTAAATTAATAACATAACGAATGCTAAAATTTTTGTTTAAGCTCAGGCCTTACTTGTATGTATGTATTCTCCTTTAACTCCTAGGAGGAGCATAGGGCCAATATGAAATCTCTCCATTTGTCACGATCCCTTGCGATGACTTTGATCTTTTGCCACGATTTTCCCGATTCTTGGATGGGGAAAAAAAAGTTGGAAAAAAAGACAAAATAAATATTGAAAAGCTAAGTTCTAAATTTGACAGTTTAATCTGAAATTGTTCATTAATAAAGTTTTAAAACTATAATACAATATTACCCAGAGCACAAATTGAGAGAAAAAATTTTAAGTGAGATATCAATAACTGTTTTTGGTTAATTTGCGGTCGGTGATTTCGAACATGGCAATTACTTTTCTGTGTCAGGTTTGTGATCCGAGTTATCCATGTTCTTTCCAATGATATACAATTATTTTTAGATTGATTTATTTATTATATAAAATATTATGATTTGCTTTTTTTTGCTAACTTTCAGTACATCGCCAGTTAGAATGAAACAATATTAAGTAAAAGCATTGTTTCAAGTGCCATATGGCACTCTTGGCACATAATACTTTCTGTAAAAATAAAGCCCAATTTTATTAATTTCTAAAAAAATGTCAGCGAACTATTATGACAATATTTTTGCCCCTATATGGGCTTATGCCACTTTCAAAAAAACTCATTTATATGTATGTAAATATTAAGGCGAAGATTTGGACATTTCTAATGATCTTCAAACTACATATCTGTAGACTTTTGACAAAACAACCTAACTCGAAATAAAACAATCTTCCAGGATTTTAGTTATAAATATAAAATTTAAACACGCTTCTTTTGGTGTAATCGTTATATCTCTATGACTTCCAGAAATATAGAATCGAAAATCAACTAACCTCGCTCTTTTATTCCAAATTGCATTTGACAAAACAACTGAAATCAAATAGTTTAAAAAATTCAAGCATTTGCAGCAAAACAACTTAAGTCGATGCAAGAGACTGTTTTTTTTTTCTTCGTAAAACAAACATCTTCATTCGGGAAAAGATACAAGCTTATTTGCAACAACGAATTTGACAAAAACAGTTCTCTGGAAATAAGTTACTTTTCCTATGGAAAGAAACTAAATTTTTAAATCAAATATATATGACAAAAAAATCTCATTCAATTTAATAAAAAGTATTGTACTATTGACCTTAGAGCAAAACAAAAAAAAAAAAATAAAAAAAAATACTGGAAAATATTTGTTTAGTATTCGTCCCAGGGGTTGAAATAAGAAAAAATCATCTCTGCAGACTTTTTTTTTATTGGTAACTTTTTAACAAAATTTTTTTAATGGGTTTATTGAAGTGATTTATATTAAATAACAAAAATCACGCCAAAATCTATTCAATTTAGAAAATCTAATTTAAGCGATTCATAGTGTTAACATATTATTTCGGAAAATTCAATTGAAAATTAATAGTGAAATTTTCTTCAAATACATCTTCATTCTAACTATTTTTTATTTCTCTTTTATTTACAAAAATATGTTTAAAGTAAGTTTTTTTCAGTCGCTAACTCAATATGAAATCCTTTCCGGACGATGTATGGATTTTGGTTATATCAGCGGATACGGCTAGGTGGAACCGATTTTAATTTTAAGGGATATTACCCTCGCGTTTTATTCTGAATTTTGAGTTTTTGAGAAAACTCAATTTAAATGAAATTTTCGATACTAAACGTTGTTTGTTGGCTTTAATTTTTTTGATTTTTCTGTTAAGTATGGAAAATTTCATTAAAATTGGGTTTTCTCAAAAACGGCCACATGTACGATTTTATGAAAAATGGGGTATTGTACCTGAAGGTCCCCAGATACCAATTCAGAAGAAAACGCTCGCGTAATTCCTTTAAAATAAAAATCGGTTCCACCTAGCCCTGCGGAGTTGTCGAGTTTCAAAAATTTTAATGATGGTGTGCAGCAAGTCACTATCAGGAATTTGTAGACGAGTTGTTAAAAAAAAAGACAAAGAATCGATAAAATCCTTCCGAATATCGTCAATTCATTGTGTTGAACTTCGGCTTGTTTCTGATTTTCGCGACAATTCAATGTTTTTTAAGAAATGTTTGTAATCCTCAACATTCACTTGGTCCCATAACTTCGATTCAAATTCGCCGATCAGTTTTTTCTCAAGTAAGCCGTACATAAAGCGTTGGAGACTTGATAAAAAACAAAAATAATGAAACCGTGATTTTATTTTACTGCGAAACGGTTAAAGAAACCCTGAGTAATTCTTATGGTTGCTACATTTTGGCCCAGATTGGTGTGATTAGACAACTAAAACAACGGTTATATGAGAAATAAAATGTTTATTTCGTTTCAAAGATTTAAGCACAACAAAGTATGAAGTATTTGGCTGAAAATCATTAGAGTAATTTAGGGTAATGTGGTTACCTTTTTCTTTTTTACCAATTTCTACCAAAGTAATGGTAGTAGGTAAGCTTGGTCAATTTATTTGTATTAGTTATTCTATTGTTTTTACTATTTGATAATTTGTATACTAAAATATTAACATTTTCAAGCGTGAGGCCAGTTAAATTGAAAGTACCTAAAAATAGCTGAAAAAGAAAAGTGTCGGGTAATGTGGCTCACCCTGCCCATTTCCTAAAGAAGTACCGTTATTCGCAAATTTTGTTGACTAAAAGTCGAGTAGTAATTTTTAAGATTATATTTGCTATGAAATAGCTTTATATTCTTATTAAATAATATTTTCTGGTAAGATAAACTAAATTCATACTAACATGTGAATAAGTAAGAAGGGTTATCGAATCATACGTAAAATAGTACTCCACATTACTCAAACTCGGGTATCCTACACATGCAATTAGCTTTTTAAGGTGTAATAGTAGTCAAAGTTGATATACGGTATATCAGGGGTTGAAATAAGAAAAAGTTATTACTGCAGAATTTTTTATTTTTTTTTTGTTTTTATTTGCAATTTTTAGCAAAATTTTGTTAACGTCTTATTCAAGTGATTAATATTAAATATTATTATTAAATAACAGATATCATGGCAATGGTTCAATTTAAAATTTAAAATTTATAGCGAAATTTTCTTCGAATGCATTTATAAAAATATGATTAAAGTAGAGTTGCAGAGTACTTATTGTGGTTGCTACATTTTAGCCCAAATTGGTGAGGTTAGACAACTAAAACATCGGTTATAAGCGAAATAAAATAAGTATTTAGTTTCAACGATTAACGCAAAACAAAGTAATATGAATTTGGGTGAAAATTATTATTACAATTTTTTTCAATATTCTGAATTTATTACTGCAAATTTGAAGTTATTACTGCAGAAATAGGGTATTACTACAGCTTATTTCAATGCCTGCGGTATATAATATGGGGTAGTCCACATTACCCGAATACATCACGTTTTTGAAATAATCATTGATTATATAAAAGAAATGTAAAATCAGACTTGCTAATGCATTTTTTCGTTGAATAATAGATCCACAATTGCATTAGAGTTATTTGAATTTTAGAAAACTGAGTTCTGAGGAAGTAACTTAGTTATTCACCAAGTACTACAAATAAGTCAACTTGACCTCACAGCATATGCTAAGAATTTCACACGAATAATTAGCATTATAGAAAAGCCAAAGAGCGTAAAGAATATGTTTTTCGCTTTTTATTGTGCACAAATAACCAGAATTGTTGTGCAGTCTTTAATATGAGAAATAAAAGGGTGCACCACATTACCCGCATAGTCCACATTACCCTAAATTACTCTACTACGATTTTTTACAATATTCTGAAATCATTACTGCAAATTTAAAGTCTGCAGAAATAGGGCATTACTGCAGCTTATTTTAATGCCTAAATCGTCCATAATAACAAACCTCTAATTTGTTCCAAAGGATTGAAAATGTTTCCAATTCCAAGTTGGGTGGTTTTGTCATAATGCCACAGTTGTCTAGATTTTAAATTTTGTATTGCAATTTTTTTTTTTTTTTAGTTATCTTCACGCATAAGAAAATATTTGGAGATAATATTAATATAATATTGAGTGCCTGAGTTAAATCATAGCAAATACAATTTGATGTATCCTGCTGCTGACATTCTGCGATGTAGCACTAATTTTTTTTGATAGCATAAAAGACTATTTGGCAATGAATTTCAAGATTTGAATGAGTAACCGCTCACGCGTTCGTACTGCATCGGCGGCCAGTAACACACGTGCCGCCAGTGTCGCAGCAGCAGCAGGCAGTAGTAGTAGTAACGGTAGCAGTTGTGGTGTCACAACTCCAGCAAGCACCAGCTCATCTAGTACAAACAGCTTGACGATAGCCCAACATCTACGTTCAGCGACCCATCACACACATCCACATACTCATCCCCATCCTCACCAACATCCGAATCCGCACTCACATCATCATCACCAGCAACATACGCAGAGTCATTTCACATTTAATTTTGCACCAGGAAGTAGTAGTCCGATCGGCGTTAGTGCTGGACGACAAGCGGCTGGTGGCAGTTTTGTTGCCGTATCGCTACAACCATCAGCATATATAAGTGGCGATGCTTACAGTTTGACCAATAGTCCATCAGGTATTCTAATAATTAATGGGTAGTTATTAATGTTTAAGATATTTATCATAGAAGTTAAATGAAATAAAATTTTTACAAAAATAAATATTCTGACAATGTCGGCTAACTCTCGACTGACGCTATGTAGATTCAAAAGGCTATTTAAAAATATTGATGGGATTTTAAATAAAATTTTTATTGCAGGTATGGTATCGGCTGGTAGTGGTAGTGGCAGCAGTGGTAATACACAACCAGTCATGGCTCCTATGTCAACAACTACAGGCACAACATCGTCCAGTAATGGCGGTGGCATTGGCACCGCTGGCAGTGCTGCGGCTACGCAACCTGCAGTTTCTCACGGCATTAACAACAATAACAATTTCAATGCTGGCAACAGCAATAATAACAATGGTGGTGGTGGAGTTAGCAATGTAAACTTACTTGGAGGTGGTGGTGGTGGCAATTTCAGTACTGCAGCAGGTAGCGTTGGCATGGGAATTTGTGGCGGCATTAGCAGTACCATGGGTCCGAGTAGCGCAGCAATAACAGGCGTACCGCCAATTGGACTTGGCATCGCAACGGGCATTGGAAACAAAATGCTTGGACGCAAGCAAAGTCTAAAAGGTGGCGAGCCTTTTTTAGCTGACTACGGACCGGAGGAGTCGCTTAACGAAAGTGCCGATATTGAATGGGTGAACAAGCTGTGGGTAAGGCGACTGATGCGTTTGTGTGCCTTAGTATCCTTGACGACAGTCTCGTTAAATACTCCGAAGACTTTCGAGCGACATCCACCATTACAGTACATTACATTTGTATCAGACACTGCAGTAACGCTACTATTTTCCGCCGAAATGATTGCCAAAATGCATATACGTGGCGTTCTACATGTGAGTAAATATATACAGCTATGAAATACATATAAATACGATAGTATATCTGTGGACTTTTGACAAAACAACCTAACTCGATTTTGCCAACTTTTCAGGAGAGCAAAAAAACTACTTTGATGCTTCTCAATTCTTTTTGTGTATGAATTGGAACAAATGGTAAAGTTTTTTATCATAAATGAAAACCAAACAAATCAGCGTTGCCAGTTGGTTACATTTTATACATTTTGCGTAACTTTTCGGCCTCTCACGTAACTTGAAAGTAAAGTTTGTATTTTGGTCATTTTTCGTATTTTCGTATTTCAATTTATATTAACGTTTTTTTTTTTTTTCTTATAATTGTGTTGCACTGAAAAAACGAAATTTCGGTATGGCACTGCCATGAACTATACAAAAAAAAAAAAAATATAATGCGGCATTGATTACGATCTCCCTTAGCTTTTGCCCATTTAAGCCTTGTACCAGGCACCGAATCGTGTGAGCTTTATACTAAGTTTTTGCCGGAGATTCAGCTGTGACGTGATTGATAAATCTAATCGTTAAATCCTATCCGTTTCCACCGACTGAAAGAGATTTATTATTGTTCATATATTTATATGTATGAATTTTGGTTTTCCTTTTCTTCTTAAAACTTATCTTCGATTTGCTGTGTTTTAAATAACATTTAATGCCAATTGTCCAAGTAAATGGGTGCCATTTCGTCGAGAATCGCAAAAATTTATAGCTCGGATGAGATTTATGCGCAGATTTAAAATAAATCACGACAGAAACAGATTTAATTTTTGAATGGTAGATCACGTCATAAACTTAAATATATTTCAGTTGGTTAAGATGATAAGCTCAAATGGAAGCTCATAATGGTACGCAGCTATCGTAAAAATTTCTGTACGCAATTCGGCTAGGGTGCGCAGTTAGTCGTGATTTTGTATTTTTATAGCAAGTCGATGTAATATTTGCATGTTGCTTTTTGTGTGATACTCGGTTGTATTGTGGAGTTCTCTAACGGCTTGGTGTATTTTGCCTTGTTCATTTAGAGTTCGGACATTCCAAGAGCCGATGCGTGTTCGAGTTTTCATCGAAAGGATTTTAAAATTTTGAGAAACCATATTGGTTCCAGTTATAGGAGAATTATTCCTAACTATGCATGTTTCTTGCACCTCCAAATCCGATGTGCATGCTGCCGAGGCAGGTGGATTAACCACACTCTGGTGGGTACCACTTGGAGAGTTATTTCCCATCGTTTTTCGATCCATGCTTCATTAGTATAATCTTCTCGGCAACGCCCCACGCAGTAAGTTATAAGCTTAAAGCTGGATCCGGCAAGCGCTGCAAATATAGTGGCCAAATTCACTTTTAATTTCAGCCGCCCAATCTGGAACAGACGCTGACCTGGGAGCCGCCCACTCTGGATCAGACGCTTCAGGATTTCGACAAGATGCTTATTTTAAGGCGGCATCGACTCGCCTTGTCAGTGCCAGTTACGGGCATTGTGGGTTTTTTTTTTCGAGGCGCAACGCTGTCCAACGCTACACCCTTCCACACCCTGGCTGGTCACCCGCTTTTAGTCGCCTTTTACGACAGGCATGCTTACCTCGGGCATATTCTGACCCCTTACCCGCAGGTTAACATAACATAAAATTTCCGTTTTTTTTTTTTAAGCAGATATTTAAAGAAATTATTACAGTTAGTACTACATTTAAGGTTTGCAAAATAAATAAAAGATATCTGAGATTTTGGAAATTTGGAAACAAGTGGATAAGGGAGGATTCGTCAAGTGTTTACGGGAGGATTCGACAACTGAAATTTATCCATATGATTCAATTAATTTCAATGAATCTGATTTTTCACAAGGTATGGAGTTCGATGCTAATGGCGATGTTCCAATGGATTTAAATCAGATCCTGAACTCGTTCAAGGCTCCGATTTTCTTGACCGAAGAAATTCGTCTTTTACCATCTATATTCAAAGGTCGAAGGTTTCAAAAAATCAAGGGAAATCAAGAATTTATAAAAGTAACACACACATTCGTGAATAGTCTATGTGTATTAAAATAACATGCACAATTGCATTTGGAAGACATAAAGACTTTTTTGTTAGGGTGTCGAAGCCTCCCCCCTCTACCCTATATGCAATTGAAAATTGTTCCATTTATTCAGAAAAAAATAATCAAAATGTAACTTTTTATCAAAAAATGTATCTTTTTAGCAGTAAAAATTTAGCTTTCTTAAAAAAGCCCTGGCAACACTGAAACAAATATTTTCCATTAACTTTTTTTGCTCTAAGATCAATAGTATGAAATAAGATGTTTATGTCAAATATTTTTTATTTAAAAATTCTGCTTCTTTCCATAGAAAAAAAAAACTTATTTTGAAGAAGTGCTTTTGTCAAATTTTTTTTTGCCATTTAACCTGTATCTTATCTCGACTTAAGATGTTTTGTGAAGAAAAAACCATTTTCTTATGTCGATTTAAGTTGTTTTGTGAAAAGCTTTTGCAAAAGTTTTTTGTCGTTGCAAATTGCTTGAATTTTTTAACCTAGTTGAGGTAAGAATAAAATTTTTCTATAAAGAAATTTTTAAAGCTATAGCTTTGGCAGTGCCATATACATTTAAATACTTTTATAACTCTTCATTCCCTTGGTATACAAAAGACTTAAAGAGAATTCGTAATAGTCGTAACAGGGCTTGGAAAAAATATATCTGTAGCCAAAACGATTTAGAAAATTACAACAAACTGTTTGACGAATTTAAATTGAAATCAGCTTCTGTTTACTTTGAGTATTTAAATAGAATGAAGCTGAACATTCTCCAAGACCGCAAGAATTTTTGGGGACTTATTAATTAAAAAAAAAAGTCAGACGGTTTTCCGACTAAGTTCAAGACTGGTGACGGGCTTACCAGCAACCCCGAAATAATTGCGGGGTTGTTTGCTAATTTATTTAAAAAGTCTTTTTCATCTGATTTATTTAGCCCTGATATCCCCTATTTTGAATTCATGGAAACTGACCCGAAAGTTTCATTTAATGCAATATCCTTCTCGCCTGAACGATAACTATTTTCCTCAATTTTGGAAGGAATCATTCATAAGTCCAATCTTTAAAAAAGGATGTAAAAATTATGTTTCAAATTACAGGCCCATAGCCAAGCTATCATCAATACCGAAGCTTTTTGAAAAAATTATATACGATCAAGTCAAGGTGTGCTGTGGTGAAGTCATTACATCACGTCAGTATGGTTTTGTTAATGGCAGATCTTCAATATCTAACCTTCTTGATTTCACTTCGTTTACATTAAACTCTTTGGTGGGCAAGTTGACTGCATCTACACAGATTTCAGTAAAGCATTTGACAAACTACCATATAAGTACTTCGAATTGTTTGGGTAAATTTTTGATTTAATATTTTTGGTTTTAAGAGGTTTTTGACCAGTTATTTCTAATTGCACTAAAAAATCATTTGTAGTCAATTTTGTCCCAACGTTTCGTCACTTCTTTGGCAACTTCTTCAGGGGTTTTTTATTTCTTAAAAAACACAAAAAATACAACAAATTTTTATAATTACTAACAATGCAAAATATTTTTAAAAACAAAAGAAAAAGGAAAAATATAAAAAAATGCTTGGATTTCCTTTAAATTTTGTCAGTTGGATCGAATCTTATTTGACTGATCGTTCATATCAAATAAGATTTCGGAAGGTGCTGTCACCTCCATTTACTGCGTCTTCAGGTGTTCCGCAAGGAAGCCACTTGGGACCTATCCAGTTTATTTTAGCAATAAATGGTGTTACATTATTAAAAACTCTCATTTGCTAATATGTATATGCAGAAGATATGAAAATATACAGGATTGTGAAGGGAGATGAAGACAGTTTCCTACTTCAGTCTGACTTGAAATCTTTTCAATTCTGATAAATGCCAATTAATGACTTTTTCTAGAAAAAATAATATTGTAGAGTTTAATTATAAATTTAATGATAAACAAATCTGTCGTGTCGATTCAGTCAAAGACCTTGGTATATATTTTGATGTTAAACTAACGTTCAATGAACATATTAATCAAATTTGTAAAAAATCTTGATCACTGCTTTGCTTTATTAAACGATGGGCAACAGAATTTAATAGCCTTTTAGTAACGGCGACTTTATATAACACAATTGTGCGTCCTCACTTAGAGCACGCTAGCCAAGTTTGGTCACCATTTTATCATATACATATTGACAGAATTGAAAGAATTCAAAAAAATTTTGTTCGTTTTGCTCTTAAACTTAGTTATGTATGCACCTGATCTGAGTGGGTATGTTGAGAAAGTGCGAAAAAGCTAAGAAAAAATTATCAAAAAATAACACATTAAAACTCATAATTTTTTAATTTTCCTAATTTGTTTTAAACTTTACTTGATTTAAAGCTTGAAGCTAAATAGCCAAGAATGCTAATAGCTGTAGTAGCTAAACTCTATTATTATTAAGATGTTTTGTCAAATGCAATTCGAAATAAAACATCTAGATAGGTTGATTTTCGATTCTATATCTCTGCAACTAAAGGTCATAGACTTATGGCGATTTCACCATAAGAAGCGTATTTAAGTTTTATGTTTATGATTAAAATCCTGGAAAATTGTCTTATTTCGAGTTAGGTTGTTTTGTCAAAAGTCCACAGAAACGGTAGAAAAGATCACCAGTACACAAATTCGTTAATTCTGAACGGTTTCATTTCTTTATTTCTCAAACGGTAAAAAAAGAGTACGTACGTACATTATATTATACATGTGGTTTAGAAAAAAAAAAAAAAAAATAAAACGTAAAAAACACAGTGTAAATTTTATTTCTAGTCGACCTTAGGTTAAATTTTATATTTTTGTAATCTGGCTTGAGGTCAAAAATAACACTTTTTTGTATGTTAAATGTTGTTTTTATTTTTCATTTTTCAATATTTCGAAGTACTTTGCCCGTCATCTTCAGGAAACTAAATAAAAATATAAAAAGCACAAATTATTGTGACATAGAGCACAACCAATTTATAAATTTACGAACCTCGCTATTTAAAAAAAGTTTAAGTTTATGCACACGCCTGTCCTGTGGGTGATTTGAATAAAATTTTCGAGTACCCCATCTTTTTTTACGGAATTCTGTTAAACATCAAATTTCGACATGTTTTCAATAAAAAATTTCAAAATCCTTAGAGCACTTCGGAAATGATCGGCTAATGAATGATTTCCATGTTGCTTTAGCCGAAACAAAAAAGGATAATTCTGAAAAATAGTTCCAAATGAATTTTTTTTTTCCGGAATTGTATTCACTAATGCTTAGAAAATAACGTGTGAAAAGTACATTGCAAAATCGTATGCCCAAAAAAAGTTATTCAAGGTCAAAAGTTGCGAAAATAAATTTTTTTCAATTATTTCGCTTACGGCTGCAATTACGAAAAAATAGTGGTTGACAGTTATTTGCCGAGTACACAGTTTTTTAACTTCAATGATTTACTACGAAAAAGTTTCGAACATTTTTTTCCTATTACTCATAGTTTAGGAAGTATGTCAATTTAAAAAGTTTTAAATCTTCGCGATATTCATATGTTGTACGTTTTAAATTGAGATAACTCTCGAACGACTAATCGCACAAAAAAAGTAACTATATACTTGTTTGTAGAAAATTATATTGCCTACAAACCATTCTCAGCATGTTTTTTCGTAGGACCTATGGTTTAGGAGATATTTTTCACAAACTGTTCAAATTTTGAAAAACTAGTTTTTAAGAAAATCTCTGGAGCTGTTTTCGCTTGATAAAAACTAACGGGATCTATTTTATTAACATTTTCATGTTCTTCAAATAATATTTGATATGAAATAATTATCGAGAAATTTTTTTGCTTAAAAAAAAAAAAAATGGCGAATTTTGTGTAAATTCTTTAAGTTTTGAATAAAAAATTTCTTTGAAAGAAGTATGATGAATTTTGGTCTAGTTTTTATGAATTTTTTATTAGATTTGAAGACGTGAATGTTCGAAATTTTTACGTTTATGCCAATTTTTTTTTATTTTTAAGTAAAAAAATTTCTCGATAATTATTTCGTATCAAATATTATTTGAAGATCATGTAAATGTTAGTAAAATAGATCCCGTTAGTTTTTATCAAGCGAAAACTGCTCCAGAGATTTCCTAAAAAACTAGTTTTTCAAAGTTTGAACAGTTTGTGAAAAATATCTCCTAAACCATAGGTCCTACGAAAAAAAAAGCTGAGAATGGTTTGTAGAAAATATAATTTTCTGCAAACAAGTATATAGTTACTTTTTTTGTGCGATTAGTTGTTCGAGAGTTATCTCAATTTAAAACGTACAACATATAAATATCGCGAAGTTTTAAAACTTTTTAAATTGACATACTTCCTAAGCTATGAGTAATAGGAAAAAAATGTTCGAAGCTTTTTCGTAGTAAATCATTGAAGTTAAAAAACTGTGTACTCGGCAAATAACTGTCAACCACTATTTTTTCGTAATTGCAGCCGTAAACAAAATAATTGAAAAAAATTTATTTTCGCAACATTTGACCTTGAATAACTTTTTTTGGGCATACGATTTTGCAATGTACTTTTCACACGTTATTTTTTATGCATTAGTGAATACAATTCCGGAAAAAAAAATTCATTTGGAACTATTTTTCAGAATTATCCTTTTTTGCTTCGGCTAAAGCAACATGGAAATCGTTCATTAGACGATCATTTCCGAAGTGCTCTAAGGATTTTGAAATTTTTATTGAAAACATGTCGAAATACGATGTTTAACAGAATTCCGTAAAAATAATGGGGTACTCGAAAATTTTATTCAAATCACCCACAGGACAGGCGTGATGCAGTTTTTGAAAAAAAAAAAAAAAAATTTAAACAATTTTAAACAAAAATAGTCATTTCCGATGTATTTATCGTTTCTAAATCCGAATCGGTCTATCAAGTACGGTTTTTGAGGTATCCTTAACTAAAAGTTCGAAAAACACGATTTGTGAGGTTCTATGGAGGATGCACGAAATTATTTTACTATTTTCCATTAAATGCAGCACCTAGTTCTATTCGTTGTCTTCTAAATGAAATCGAAGAAGACTTCTCACATTGCATTTTTACTCTTTTTTTCACATTATTCTTAAGCTTTAAGCATTTCTTATCCTGGGTGACCCATAGTGAAATTTTTCGTAAAATATTTTTTGTAGAATCTTATCCCATTATAAACCATTTTTTTGGGAGAAGTGGTCAAATAGACCCACAAAAACAGGATAAAATGGGCTTAAGGGGTTTGGAAAAAATGTTTCCTATAGGATTTTGCTATGACTTCACCCCAACAAATTTTATCCTAAACGTGGTGAATATTCGAAAATGCGTTTCTTGCACGTATTTTGGCTAAAAAAAAACATATGTAATGTAAGTGTCAGATATTATTTTTTTATATACGAACGATTTATTCTGAGTGTTTTTGAGATCGTAATAAAATATAAACCGTATCAAGCAGAGATTTTACGTAAAATGGCTTGGTTTTTATTATTTTAAGATCTCAAAAATACTCGGAATGAATCGTATGATATCTCAAATTTTTCAAATTATGTTAAGGTATAGAAAAAAAAATAATAGCTGACACTTTAATGTTTAATATGTCGAAACTTTGATCACCCTAAAAAAAATTCAGATGTAAACTTTCAAAATGCCGTTAATGTTCTTTTGTCACCTTTACCAAAATCCAATGTCAGAACTTTGTTTTTTTTTTGTGTTGCACAGTGTTATTTTTTATTTTGATTTTGAATTTGTCAAAAATGTATCAAATTTAATACTGTCAATTGAAGAGTCACAAACAGCATAGGGTTGCAAGACTCAATCTAAAAATCAATAACAACATGAATACCCTGTTGCCACCGGAGATTTATGAGGCAATAAACGGATTTATTTGTCGTTTACATGATGAATGAGGTTAGTTACGGCTAAATCATCTCATAAATCTCCAGTGGAAACAGACTGAAAGACTCACTTTGCAGGACCGAGATGGCTATGGCATTGGTATTTCTTTTATGTAATTCAAAAATTGTATTTCCTCTTTACAGGGTGAGGTGCCTTACCTAAAGGATCACTGGTGTCAATTTGACGCTTCTATGGTATTTTTTCTTTGGGTATCGATTATATTGCAAGTTTTCGAAGTTACTGAAGTAGTGCCAAAGTAAGTTGAATTGGGTAAGAATTTATTTTACATGTGTTAATGAAAGTACAGTCGACGTCCAGTATTACGAATGCTCCATATTACGAATGTCCAATAATACAAATGCAATGTTTCTTTCACAAGTGATTCTATAAATCGAACATTTTTTCAAAATTTTTAGAACGTTTTGAATGTTTTTTTCTTAATATTTGGGCTTGGAAAAATAGTTGGAAAATTATAAAATGTTTGAGTTTTTAAAAAGCAGTCTTTCTAAGTTATTTACAAAAATACCCAATTTCGCAACCCTCTACTTTAACTAAAAATACCAGAGCAAAATCCTCGCGCATTTATAATGCTAGGCAACGGTAATCCAACAATGCCAAATTTTTGCTAAATCGGTCATATCATGCTTTTCTAACTGGTAAAAATTTGGGTATTTTACTTTAACGTTCTTCTTTTAGTGGCAAAACTCATTAGCCATGTTTATGATCCGGTGCAAAAGGTCTTGCATCATAGCATTTGTAAATAAGTGTTGAAAAATTTTGCTTTACAATAACAAAATATATGGGATTGAATTAACATTTACATTTTCTATACTAAAAACCTATAGCATAAAAATATGTCATTTATCAAATTAAAATTTTTTGTTTATGCTCTCGTTCTCTTTGTTCATACGATTTTCTCAGAGGAATACATTTTTTCGTAGCTTGCAATGTTCATACTTTTAATATTGCTCACAATCAAGTGGAAATTATTGCTATTTTGCTACTTTGCTCACGGTGGTTTTTAAAAAATTTTAACTTTTTGAAATACCACCCGCGATTTTTTTCAGGGACAATGTTGGGGGACCCTTCTAGTATCTAAATCTGCAAACCGCGAAATGGAACGTCCAGCCGTTTTTTTTTTTCGACCTTTTAGTTTTTTTAACGATTTTTGAGTATGTCTCGGTGTGTATATACATATTATGTACACATATATATGTATATACGTACATATATATACTTGTATATATATATATGTGTAATATATATATATGGATATATTTATACATATAAAAGGTATCGTTTCCGCACCATTTATTTTTTAAAAAAATCGGTTTTTTCGTATTTAAGAAAAACACAAACAAAAACCGGAAACGAAAATAGTCACTCCAGATGTGATTTTTGATGCTTAATCCGATTCCGGTATTAGAATTGCTCTATTACGTCTGGACTTTGAGATATCCTTACATATATGTTTAAAGGACACCATTCTTTTCCCTATTTTTGAAGTTATATAACAGGATAAGGTAATATTATGCCGTAAAATCTGGTATTACAGTTAATAGCCCTAGTTTTTTCCTTGAAAACTCAATCAAACCGATAACGATATCTTTTTTTTTGTTGGAGATATATTTGCCTAAAAAGTTAAAAAAGTGCAAAAACACGATTTTTGGCTATATTGGATGTTATATGCAGGACACACAACATTTTTTTGAGAATTTCTATCACCAGAAACATTTGGTACTTTCTTTTGGCTTTAAATTGAGCTATCAAATGTTTATCTGCAATATTTCTCTGCAAAGTTATGTTAACTTTAAAATCACACCATGAAACTTAAAGCGAAAAATCTCGGTTTTCGGCTATATTTGAGGTTGTATACAGTACGGACGAAATTCGTCTGCTCTTTTTTACTAACCGAAGCATTTAAAACCATTCTTTATCTTCAAAATGAGCAAACAAGTGGTCTCTTGTAATTGTTTTCTAAAAAGTTATGACTATTTTAAGACGACATGTTGCAGCAATATAAGGAATACTCGTACACTGTGAGTTTGCACTCCATAATGTAATTTTTAAATGGTCACAACTTTGTGGAAAACAATCACAAGAGACTTCTTGATAGCTCATTTTGAAGATAAAGAATGGTTTTAAATGAGTCGGTTAGTAAAAAAGGGCAGACGAATTTCGTCCGTACTGTATACAACCTCAAATATAGCCGAAAACCGAGATTTTTCGCTTTAAGTTTCATGGTGTGATTTTAAAGTTAACATAACTTTGCAGAGAAATATTGCAGATAAACATTTGATAGCTCAATTTAAAGCCAAAAGAAAGTACCAAATGTTTCTGGTAATAGAAATTCTCAAAAAAATGTTGTGTGTCCTGCATATAACATCCAATATAGCCAAAAATCGTGTTTTTCACTTTTTTAACTTTTTAGGCAAAGATATCTCCGACAAAAAAAAAGATATCGTTATCGGTTTGATTGAGTTTTCAAGGAAAAAACTAGGGCTATTAACTGTCATACCAGATTTTACGGCATAATATTACCTTATCCTGTTATATAACTTCAAAAATAGGGAAAGAATGGTGTCCTTTAAACATATCTGTAAGGATATCTCAAAGTCCAGACGTAATAGAGCAATTCTAATACCGGAATCGGATTAAGCATCAAAAATCACATCTGGAGTGACTATTTTCGTTTCCGGTTTTTGTTTGTGTTTTTCTTAAATACGAAAAAACCGATTTTTTTAAAAAATAAATGGTGCGGAAACGATACCTTTTATATGTATGTATGTATGTATGTATAAATATATCCATATATATATATTACACATATATATATATACAAGTATATATATGTACGTATATACATATATATGTGTACATAATATGTATATACACACCGAGACATACTCAAAAATCGTTAAAAAAACTAAAAGGTCGAAAAAAAAAAAACGGCTGGACGTTCCATTTCGCGGTTTGCAGATTTAGATACTAGAAGGGTCCCCCAACATTGTCCCTGAAAAAAATCGCGGGTGGTATTTCAAAAAGTTAAAATTTTTTAAAAACCACCGTGTGCTAGTCTCAATGCTCCGGATCGTGAACTCGGCTATTAAGTATATGTTTCTCCATTTTACTTAGAAGAAAAATTCATTGAATTTTCTATTTTTAAATTTTTTTTAGAAAACTGATGTTTTCTCTCAAATAAAATAATCGTGTTAAGGAGTTTTATCTCTAAAATTAAGAGTTTAAACCACCGATATGTCACAATATTAAAGAAAAAAGGAACGACATTTCGTTGAGATGATACGAATTTTTCGATTTGACGAATAGGCAGGCCTGACATTGCACGCCTGTCCTGTGGGTGATTTGAATAAAATTTTCGAGTACCCCATTTTTTTTTACGGAACATCGTATTTCGACATGTTTTCAATAAAAAATTTCAAAATCCTTAGAGCACTTCGGAAATGATCGGCTAACGAACGATTTCCATGTTGCTTTAGCCGAAACAAAAAAGGATAATTATGAAAAATAGTTCCGAATGAATATTTTTTTTCCGGAATTGTATTCACTAATGCATAAAAAATAACAAGTGAAAAGTACATTGCAAACTCGTATGCCCAAAAAAAGTTATTCAAGGTCAAAAGTAGCGAAAATAAATTTTTTTCAATTATTTCGCTTACGGCTGCAATTACGAAAAAATAATGGTCGACAGTTATTTGCCGAGTACACAGTTTTTTAACTTCAATGATTTACTACGAAAGAGCTTCAAACATTTTTATCCTATTACTCATGGTTTAGGAAGTATGCCAATTTAAAAAGTTTTAAAACTTCGCGATATTTATATGTTGTGCGTTTTAAATTGAGATTACTCTCGAACGACTAATCGCACAAAAAAAGTAACTATATACTTGTTTCCTACAAACCATTCTCAGCTTTTTTTTTTCGTAGGACCTATGGTTTGGGAGATATTTTTCACAAACTGTTCAAATTTTGAAAAACTAGTTTTTAAGGAAATATCTGGAGCAGTTTTTGCTTGATAAAAATTAACGGAATCTATTTTATTAACATTTACATGATCTTCAAATAATATATTTGATACGAAATAATTATCGAGAAATTGTTTTATTTAAAAAAAAAAAAATTGGGAAAAACGTAAAAATTTTGAACATTCACGTCTTCAAATCTAATAAAAAATTCATAAAAACTAGACCAAAATTCATCATACTTCTTTGAAAGAAATTTTTTATTCAAAACTTAAAAAATTTACACAAAATTCGCCATTATTTTTTTTTTTTAAGTAAAAAAATTTCTCGATAATTATTTCGCGTCAAATATTATTTGAAGATCATGTAAATGCTAATAAAATAGATCCCGTTAGTTTTTATCAAGCGAAAACAGCTCCAGAGATTTCCTTAAAAACTAATTTCTCAAAATTTGAACAGTTTGTGAAAAATATCTCCCAAACCATAGGTCCTAGGAAAAAAAAGCTGAGAATGATTTGTAGGAAATATTATTTTCTACAAACAAGTATATAGTTACTTTTTTTGTGCGATTAGTTGTTCGAGAGTTATCTCAATTTAAAACGCACAACATATAAATATCGCGAAGTTTTAAAACTTTTTAAATTGACATACTTCTTAAACCATGAGTAATAGGATAAAAATGTTTGAAGCTCTTTCGTAGTAAATCATTGAAGTTAAAAAACTGTGTACTCGGCAAATAACTGTCGACAACTATTTTTTCGTAATTGCAGCCGTAAGCGAAATAATTGAAATAAATTTATTTTCGCAACTTTTGACCTTGAATAACTTTTTTTGGACATACAATTTTGCAATGTACTTTCCACACGTTATTTCTTATGTATTAGTAATTACAATTCCGAAAAAAAAAAATTCATTTGGAACTATTTTTCAGAATTATCCTTTTTTGCTTCGGCTAAAGCAACATGGAAATCGTTCGTTAGCCGATAATTTCCGAAGTGCTCTAAGGATTTTGTCGAAATACGATGTTTAACAGATTTCCGTAAAAAAAAATGGGGTACTCGAAAATTTTATTCAAATCACCCACAGGACAGGCGTGATTGTACACGTAATTATAATTCGTATTATTGGACGTCGACCGTAAAGTGCTTGCAGTAATTTTTTATGTTTTCGTAAGAAAAATATCATCTGTTGGTTTCCTATTAAATTACAGTTTCGCCAAAGTGCGCAAAATTTAGAGTTTTACAGTATGGTGAAATTTGGAAATACTTTTTTGTCTTGAACTCAGATGAAAATCCATCAGAATAATTTTTGCAATTAATGAAAATCCAAAAATTTTTGGGATCCCTCAAATTTTTTGGCTTCACCTTACTAAATAATCAGAATAAGTCAAAGTCAATCAATTCTTGAATTCCAGAAAGAAATCCGCGATGACGGTAAAACATTTCGAAAACTTAATAACACAGGTTTACAAAAAAAAAAAAAAAAAATGTCATGGCGTTTTGACCAGACTGTGTTTCCTAGGGACTTTGACATCCTGAATCCGAATCCGGGGTCCGTTTTTTTCCAGAACGTCTGAGAAAAAATATTTCCTTTCATACCTTTCATATGACACCAATATTTTCCAAATCCATTCAGAGGTTCCCAAATTATAGCGGTTTTCATAGAAGATATATCCGGATCTTCCGATGGCTATATCTCCGAAACTAGGTCCGAGACACCCTTTTTGATCATATATTCTATTTAAGGACTAAGGATTCAATGATAAAAAATTAGTTTCAGAATTTTAGCGAATTTATCACTAAACGACACATGACCTCCATATGACCTTGAAATATTTTTTCTCAGACGTTCTGGAAAAAAACGGACCCCGGATTCGGATTCAGGACATCAAAGCCCCTAGGAAACACATAGTCTGGTCAAAACGCCATTACATTTTTTTTTTGTAAACCTGTGTAATTCAAAAATCATTTAAAAATATTTTCGGCAAATTAAAACCACGCCGACCAAGCTTTTCTTATTCGTCTAATAGGGCTATTCTGGCGACAGTATTAGAGCTGTCAAATAGCTCACCACAGTCTTCACTGCTACGAAAGTAGTAACGAAGATGTTTTGGTATTCTGGTAGCATTTAGAAAGCTCTTTTCCGTCTTTATGAAAACGACTTTTAATACCTGCTAGGTAGGAGGTCTTAGAGCGATCTTAAAGCTATTAGTTGCTTACTGTCAGGTTTTTATTACGTGAAAAGTGAAGGATTAAGAAAAATTTTATTTTATTGCTGGTTTATAATTTTTTATCATAAAACAGCTGGGCTTAGTATTAGATTATCGACTGTTAATATTTTTTTTTAAACCTAACTTGGCTTATTATGCTTTTAATTTTAAGAAAGAATATGAAATCAAAAATGTCTGACCGGATCTACTTTCGGAGATATAGCCATCGAAAGATCGGGATATAGCTTAATTAAAAACCAGTATAAGTTCGGAACCCCTGTCTGGATTTTAATAATATTGGTGTCATATCAAAGGTATTTTAACTAACTACAAAATCGTTGAACTAAAATTATAAATCAGAGCCAACATTTTCGAGATATGGCGTATTTTCAAAAATTTTGACAAGTTTTTTATATATATAGCACTATTTTTCCAAAAAATGTCTGATTAACCATTAGCTTTTGTAACAAATTATGGAATCCCTATCAATTTCATTCGATTTGATATGCAATTTATACCTCATTTCTTTCATTAGCACATTTTTTATAGGAAAACAAAAAAGTAAGCCAAAGAAATTTTCATGAACAAAAACAACAACGGAAATTTGGAATTTTGCTAGCAAACTAGGTGATGGATATATTATAGACTGATCCGCGGCCAAAGACCGCCGTGAAGCCGGTATTGGATTTTTGGGAGTTTTAAATCCGAAGCCGCCACTTACTCATACTCTTATGCAAAATTACTGTGGGAAAAAAATCGGCACAAATTTCAGAAAAGTCGTAATATCTCGAAAACCACGAGCCAGATTTAGAAAATTTTGTGTTCAGTATTGTAGCTTATTAAATTACCTTTCATATGCCGTTTTTGTTAATAAGACGTTTTTGGAAAAATAGTGCTTTCAAAACAAAAAAACTGGTAAAAATTTTCGAAAATTCGCCATGTATCCAAAACCATGACTCGGATTTAAAACTTTTGCATATCGGTTTTATAGCCAGTTAAAATACCTTTCATGTGACACCAATATTATTAAAATCCATTAAGGGATTCTGAACTTTTACTGGTTTCATAAAAGCTATATCCCGATCTTCCGATGGCTATATCTCCGAAAGTAGATTTGACCAGAACTTTCTGTTGTTGTTGTTGTAATTAATTTTGAGAGCCCTATTTGGGCAAAAAAAAAAAAATATAAAAAAAACAACAACAGTTTTTAAAGTAAAATTGTTGCCTAAGATTTGGCAGATGTAAAATTTTTGTTTGTGTGAGTGATAATGATAAAGGGAAAAACAAAATTATAACTATTTTGGTTTAATATTTGTTCTAATAGTTACAAAAGAAAAGAAAAGCTTGTGTAAAAACATGTAGCAACAATTTCTGCACAATATTATATGGCGGCGCGCAAGAAGAACTTATTTTGCATGACAAAATAAAACTAGTAAGGGTGGTATCTTTGGCCTGGCCAAAAACTAAATACCCTACACTGCATTTCAAGTACTCGGATATTATTAAACACTTAGTTGATAAATACTATCCAATATACGTATTCTTGTACATACAAGTTTTTAATAAAATAAATTGTTGAATTCCGTAACCTCTAGGAGAGTGTAAGAACAAATTTCTTATATGGGGAGTGCCACGCCCTCTCCGAGCTTACCTAGATTTTGCGTAGAACTTGTATTTATTGTTCTGAGTGTTAGAGTAAAGTTCGGATAATGTTTCTTAAAAAAATTTGTCAGTATAGCATTTTCAAACTTTCGCTCATATGGGAGGTGCCACGCCCTCTAGTCCTAGTCCTACTTTCTGCTCAGAGTTTGCAATTAATGCTCTTAGTATTTGAGTGAAATTAAGTTGGATTATCTCAAAAAACGCTTTCAGTATAACATTTTGAAACTTTTGTTTATATAGGAGGTGCCACGCCCTCTAGTCTGAATTTGCCTAGTTTTTGCTCAGAACTTGTACTTACTATCTCTAGTACTTATGTGTATTTTGCTTCTGTTATTGCAAATAATGCTCTTATCACATTTTGAATATATTTTTTGTATGGGCGGTAGGCGTGTCCGTAGACCGATTTGGCTCATTTTCAATCCCCCGAGCTAACTTTGACGACGAAGGCAGTGTACCAAATTTCATTGAATTATCTTGCTCAGTTTTCCCAAAAAATGTATTTCCACACACAGCCGTTACCCAGCCAGCCAGCCAGCCAGACAGACGGACATGGCTATATCGACTCAGGAGGTGACGCTGATCAAGAATATATATACTTTTCCATACCTGCCACGCCTTCTTCTCTGCGTTACAAACGGAAGGACAAAGTGAATATACCCTGGGTGTAGGGTATAAAAATGGAACCCGGCATCTTGCCTTGCTGTCTGTCAAAAGTCAAGAATCAAATCAAAGAATTTTGACATTTTCGTAGTTTAAGAAGCAGCATTTGTTATTTTGCACAATTTGACAAGTTCACCACCAAAGCTTTTGTGTGGTGAATTTATGAGCTTTTTCTAAAAGATTTCTGCGCCAAAATACCGAATGTCTTCGGGAGTCTTAAAAAATCTTAGAAAGTAATTCTGACATGTATTCCGAAAGACTTTCTGCTGTCTTAGCCAGAATAGCCCTATAAGTGTACACTACTATTTTGCATTAAAAATTTCAGAATCCGCGATGACGGCACTTTTAGTATTGCCGGCTCCTTGCCTATCATATCGTCGGATTAAAACTACAACTAGACATTTACATTTTTCATGTTTTGAGGTTAAAAGCGTTTTAAGTTTTTTGAGATTCGTTTTTTGTATGAGATTTTAAAGTTGTCTGCTTTTTATTCCTTATCTAAAATTGGATATGGACTACATTTCAAAAAACCGACTAGACTGGGGCATAAACTCAGGGAAAAAACGTCAGCTTTCACTGTTGATTCAATAGATACCAGTAACGATTTAGAGCCAAGGGCGAAATTACTTGAAAAACTATTGACTGTGAAAAACTATTGATTTTTTGACAGTGATTAGCATTCAAATCAAGTAATATTTACTATTGATTTTTTAACAGGGATTAGCATTCAAATCAAGTAATATTTACTATTGATTTTTTAACAGGGATTAGCATTCAAATCAAGTAATATTTACTATTGATTTTTTAATAGTGATTAGCAATCAAATCAAGTAATTTTGATTTTGTATTTATTTTGTTTTCCTTCTGAAATACAAATATTTTTAAGATAAAGTGAAGCAATACAAATACGTACATAAATTTACAAAGTCTTGTTTCTACAATAAGTTTATCCATCATTTATATAATATACATGTAATGGAATGCTTGTGGAAAATGATATGATTCGAACAACTAGCTCATTTAGTTTTTTACCTACACATAAGATTGTAGGTGATTGCAAAAGGTTTTTACTTCAATTGGGTGAGACACAACAAAATTTGATTAGAATTGTAAGCTTTACATTGTAATTTTTCATTGGCAGCAATCAAGTGAAATTTCTTTAAATGTATTATTAAAGCATCTGTGCTTGGCAAGTCGTTCAAACATTTAAAACATGTATACTTTTTCAATAAAAAAGGTAAATAATCTATATTTAATTAACAAACTAAAAAACAAAAGAATATATGTATTACGTATACTACTAACAAAACATATTCACCTATACAGTAATATTAACATTAAACTAATTTTAAGTTCAAAAAAAGAGTCAATTATTTTTAAAAAAATTTATAAAAGCAACCATATTGATGATTTCAAATCATATTCAGTTTCAATGTCATAAAAATATTTTTGCATGAATAGCCATGAAAGTTCAGATGCTACAGGATATTTTAGATGAAAAGCATGAAAAATTTTGAAACATACATCTAATGCTTTTATAAATGATAGAAATTTATATAATACTTTATCGAAATATATAAAAAAAAAAGAAGTCAATCTGGTTACAGATAGCCCTTCAACAATTAGAAAGGGTTGAGTTTTTATACCTTTGCTATTATATTTGGTGGTAATTTCCGAAATCCTTCTATTGTAGTCATTTATATTACATAAGTACAATATAAAATGAAACTTTAATGTACGTCTTGAATGGGATCTTCTTAATAGCTTGTCCGGTCGCTCCTTTGAATCTGGCAGTTGGCGTCAGCACAGAATTCAACAGAGTAGTTAATATGTATATAATCTGTAGAATCTGAGATGAAAAAGTTTTTGTTATAAAAAATTATATTTAATTATATTATATAATTTTATCTAGCGTTTCTGCCTGTTTTAATTGCAATAACAAGGTTTTGCAAGAAGCACTGTGAATATGTTGGTCGTAGTATTCCGTCACAGCTGCCTTGAAGTCCCATTGGGCAAATAAAAGATGATATTTTTCATCGTACAAAAATTTTAAGTCAATTTTTATCTGCAATGAAATATCAAAAATTTAAGTGTGTGTTAATCAATAAATTTAATTTAGGACTTACCAAGTCTGCCCCTTTGGCATCTGAGTAACTAGGCCAAGCTTTTAAAAACTGAATCGGTTAAAGTGATTTTTATTCTCTCTGTCTCAAACCACAAGTTTTTTCCCATTTATGGCAAACCAATTCCCAATCAGTACAATCCCTCGCTAACTCAGTCTTAAGAGCTGCAGCGATTGTTTAATAAAATAAAATTCCTTAAGTAAAAAGCGATGAAGTCAATAAAATCAGTTAAATTAAAAAACTGTTTTATGTTTGTGGAATTTTGACAAAACAACCCAACGCAAAAACTAAAAAAAAAAACATGTTCACGTCTTTTAACAAAACACAAATTGCTTTCCTCGTTACAACTTACTTATTTTTTGTTGGGTTGGGTTTGCAGGTTTGATTTTTACCTTAACTTCAATTTCTGTTGCAAAAAACTCATACAATTTCATCGACAAGGCTAGGAAACTCTGCAATTTTAATATGTATATTATTACAGTGAACTTCTTCAATAATCAGCTTAATCAAATTTTCTCTATGGCCGTTTGTTAATTGTGGGTTCTGTTAATATGAATCCAAGATGCTTTTGCCAACAGAAGATTTATTTAGGAGGTTTTCTAATTTCAACCTGGTTGAACAAAAGGTATTTTGTGGTGAAGATGAGGTAGACCCTGTTTTTTGAAGCTAAGTTGAAACTTTTGAATTGTTCGACAAAGTTTTGTTTTCTACATCAAACTGAAATTGATAAATTACAACCTAATGCAGGACTTGAATTTTAATGCTTTAAACTTACAGTCTTTTTCCTCCAAGTAAATAATTTCTCTCGGAATTTTGCCCTCAACACAATGTTGTCTATGGCCTCACTGATATCTTCTTTGGAAAGGTATTGTAGCGATTCGTAATCGATTCCACGAGCTGAAAAAACAAAATTAATTATTAATGTTAAAAAATTTCATACCAAATGAAACGAAATAGATTGGGATTCCATAATTTTTTACTGAAACTCTGGGTTAATGCGATATTTTTTGGAAAAATAGTGCTTCAAAAAAAAAAAAAAAAAAAAAAAAAACAACTGGTAAAAATTTTTGATTCCAGATTCTTTGTTAGAATTATAAGTTTAATGAAAAAAGTTAAGTTTAAATCAAATTAGATTTTGGGACATAATAGCTGTGTTCGTTGAAAAAAAAAACTTTATAAATATTTGTAAATATTCATAAAGTTTTTAACAAAAAGCGCTCGTTGAAACAAAAATTTCATACTTGCGTCAGAAAAACTTTATAAATATTTATAAAGTTTTTTTTCAACGAACACGGCTAACTTAAACTTTAGCCAAAGGTCTAAAGAATAAAAAAAAACAACAAGAACATGAAGCGACGACGCTATCAACTTTTTGATGTTCTATGAATGTATGTGTTTATGATTACTTCACAAATTGCAAATGTACTTAAACAACAGAAAATTTCGATGCGCATCCCCAAGATGCAATAGCGATGCGCGTCCTTCTCGCATCCAAAGAGCTGATTTGTATGCGCATATTTTCTGCGAGAGCGAAGCGCATCCAAAGAGTATTAACGTACAAAACAAAATAAATCAATAAGTCGACTTCGTAAGAGCGCGATGATAGAGCAGTGGTCTAGCGACTGGCACTGCGATTGAGAGTTGTAGCAACCGTGAGGTCCTCGGTTCAACTCCGGCCCAGACCTAACACAAAAGTTTTCAACTTGCAATTTTTCAATTAGAATTAATTTAGTAAAATAAAAATAATTTCCAATTCCAAAATTATCTTTATTCATGTTTCGTTTGAATTAAAATTCATAATTTATCAATTTAGAGACTTAGCTTATATGCTATTACAACTACGAAAGATAGTTATTAGTTTTAACAATACTAGAATATAATTTCTTTGGATAAAACATACCCTTCAGAATAAATAGACTTGTCATATTACAAAAACAAACTAAAAATTAAACAAAAAACATGGATATATCTTATTCTAGCCTAGACAAAAAGCGAGTGGTTATGTTATTGAAATATTCATTTAAATGCTCAATTTCAGCATCATTGTGAGCTGCTTCTGTAGATGACCACCAATTACGATTTAAGCACATTTTAAGCAATTTATTTTGCGCAATTTGCAGCTTTTTGAGGTGACTTTTAGCAATATTTTGAAAAACTGGACATCCGTATGCTATAATTGGCCTGAATACAACTTTGTATAACAGTAGTTTGTTATTTCTACTCAGGTTAGAGTTCTTGTTAATTATGCTGTATAACATTTTGATAGATTTATTGATTTTTTCCAAAGTGTAATCGATGTGGTTTTTAAAAGTTAATTTTTTGTCAAAAACTAAGCCCAAATATTTGACTTCATGCTCCCAATTTATGGAAATGTTATTGATGCAAATAGGTCTCCTCGGGATTTCAAGAGTTCTCCGGCGCGTAAAGAAAATTGCTTTGGTCTTAGAGATGTTAATTTTAATTTTCCATTTTAAATAGTATGTCATGTAGGTGGATAATGCATTTCGTAGAGTAAGAACTATTGGAGCTCGATATCTTGAAGTGGCATAAAAAGCTGTATCATCAGCAAAAAATGCTCGAAAGCCATTTGTGAGATGCGGTGCATCTGATATAAATATATTATATAATGTTGGGCTAAGTACAGCTCCTTGTGGTACTCCAAATGGTATTTGGTGACGTATGGATTTTGTTTGCTTAATCGAAACTATAAAAGAACGGTCTCTAAGGAAACAATTGCATATATTAATTAAATATCGTGGGAAACCATAGTCGATCATTTTAAGTATAAGTCCAGAATGTCAAACTGAGTCAAAAAAATTAATTACATCAAAAAAAAAAATAATAGTCTGATGTGTCTTTGTTGACGAAAGACGTAAAATTTCAATTAAAAATTAATTTATTAAATATTTTTATTGTCATCCAAAAAGCATCCAAAGAGCATTTCTGAATGCGAGAGCGATGCGCATCCAAAGAGCATTTCTGGTAGCGAGAGCGAAGCGCTTTGTTCCAATGACATGCCAATGTTAATTTCAGCTTTTTTGGCAACGAGAGAGATGCGCTTAACTGCTGCTTTAGAGCGCTTCAGAAGCGCTATTGATGCGCTCCATTCCCCATTGGGTACATTTCCAAATTGAAAACTTTTAAAAGTTCCAGAAGTTTATCATCCGGATCAGTTTCTCTACAATGGTTAGGTATTCAGCGTCCTCGTACTCTTCGGTATTATCCATTTTAATTTATTTTCGGCACCACACGCACACGCGTACACGTTTTCTATGAACTTTGCAAGACTTGCGACAAGTGTGACTTGCTACATGTTTAGAATGCATATGAAAAGAAGAACAAGACCTAATCATGTACGTCACGTTATCGTATTTACAGTGAACTTACGAAATTAATGGTTACAGTGAATCAACAGTAAAGCAGTTGATTTTACAACCACACTTTTCCCTGAGTGTAGAGCCTTTTTTTCTTTATGTTTCTGTATACTTTACTTCACAAGTTGTCAAATTTCAATAAGTGAATTAAAATTTACAAAATTATAATATTTTGAATTAAACAATAGTTAGAGCGGCAGGGTAAGTGAATTTCCTAAAAGAGCGTGAAATTCTACATCGAAGGGAAATCAATTACAGCTGCGTTCCTGATTTGCTTTTCTAATTGGACTGTTTTTCAATCTTCTTCTTCTTCTTCTTCTTCGGTTGACGTGTTGGCGTTTTACATAGGAAAGGTATTTTTGGCGCATATCTGTCTGAGTGAGTTAAACAACAACAATAAAACTGAGACTCCAGAGGACAGCTGTCATCTTTGCGTTCGCTTTGTTCGCTTTGATGAATAAATAGATTTTGACTTTGCGTACTGTGCTTTACAAAGCTTAACTATGCGTACTGTACTTATTTGATTGAAATTATAGTGAAGCCACTATACAACAAAAATTTATTTTTTCACTATCATCTGCACTTATTAAGCGACTTGCAGTTAATGTCTTCTCCTGCAGCTAACGGTAAGCTATTAAGTAAGAGAAACGATATCTCGCCGCAGATACCAGCTTGAGAAGATTGAAAGGAAAATAAAGCACTTGCGCAGCAGTGCCAGGAATTTGTTAATTCTTCTAATATTATATCTGTGCAGCAGTGTGAGGACAACACGATTAAAGCATCTGAGGGATAGTGTGAGGAAGACATTATTCAAAAATTTTTGGATCATTTGAGTTCTATGGAAGAGTGGTTAAAGTTCCATACTGATAATTGCTTCAAAAGGTTGTCAATTGAACTAATTGCATTGGAATCTAAAGTGACTACAAAAATAAAAAGAGAATTCAAAGAGATCAGAAATAATTATAAAGAACTCGACGAAAAATTCAGGCTATTGAGGTTGAGTTGGTTGAGTTGCGAAAAGTCAAAACCGATTTCGCTGAGTTTAAGAAAAAATGTTTAAGAGATGAAACTAGCTGCTGATGCAGTTTTATTTGGTGTTCCGTATGCTGAGGGTGAAGATTTAAGAAACATTTTTGCTGAAATTTGTAGTCAGATCGAATTTATTTCGCAGCAAATTCGTGATATTTTTCAGACGAAAAAACAACCGGGTGAAAATAATCTTAATACAGCAGTCATAGTTAAATTTTCCTCAAAGTTTGTGAGAATTTCTGTCCTTGGTGCGTTTGGCAAATATAGATGCAGTACAACAAATAAAAAAATTTTTTTTGGTAGTAATACTATTTTCATCAACGAAAGTTTAACCATTGAAGCAAGGAAAATACTTCAAGCGGCTGTGAAGCTTAAAAAACAGGACAAACTTGCTAGCGTTTTTACAATTCGTGGTGTAGTTCACATTAAAAGACAGGTGGGTAGCACCCTTGCAATAGCTATTCAAAATATGGATGACTTAAAAGTTTTTGACCGCTCTCCTGTTGAAGCTGAGTCTTAAAAGTATCACTTTATTTATATAAATTAGTACATAATTCATATTTAAATTTCTATTTTTATCTGTATTTTGTAAAAACGTCTGGAATTTTAGATTTTTATTATTTACATTCTTTTTTGCCGGTACATGAAACTGCTTATTTTTGTCGTATGTTTGATTTATGGCCCTAGATTCTGTTACTAATGGCGTTGTATGGAACCAGAAAATTTTAATTAATGTGTTGTGTAAACAGTACTCTGGCTTTAAAGTGGTTAATTTTAATGCCAGGAGCCTTAATGTATCTAAGTTGGATTGTGTCAGGTACATGTTTGAAAGTTCTGGTATTGACGTCATTTGTATCTCTGAAACGTGATTTGATAGTGAAATCAGTGATAGTTACTTTTAAATACCAAACTACAAGCTTTTTAGGAACGACAGGAATTGTAGGAAAGGAGGAGGGGTAGCAATTTATTATAAATCTCATATTAGTGCTAGAGTTGTCAGTAATGATGTGATCGAGTATCTAAATGTCTAATAAGGTGCTGGTATCATGTGTGTACAACCCTAGTAGGTCAAATAATCTTGAGTCTTTCTTCTCTGAAAGAAATTCACGAGGGATTGATTATGGTCATTACTTGATATGTGGTGACTTTAACGTCAACCTTTTTGTAGATGACAATGTCACTGATAGGTTTTATGAACATATTTATTCCGTAGTAAATACTGATATGACAACTAGGTTTGGAAATAATGCAAATGCTAGTTTGCTCGATCTTTTTATTATATCTGACAACACACTTATACTGGTCAAATCAGCTTTATCTCTGATCATGATTTAATATTCTGTGCTCTAAACATTAATCTGTGTCCTAAATCGTAACGATATCATTCCGTGACTTTGGCGCTCTAAATACTGATTTGTTATTTAATGATTTAATTCAGACCAACTGGAATGAACGCTGGCTCTTCAGCTCTGTAGATGAGAAATTAGAGACATTCAATAACAATTTCCATAGACTTATGGATGCTCATGTCCCTTTCAAGACAGTTCTTATTAAGACAAATTCTTCTCCGTGGTTTACTTTTGATGTCAAGCTGCAGCTCAAAAAGAAATATAAATTATATGCAAAGTGGAAAAAGTCGCCGTCCAATGAAAACTGGGAAGTATACAAACAGGCTCGAAACAGATGTGTGTGTATTATACGGCAATCTAAAATAGATTATTTTTATTCAAAGCTTAACACTGGTCTTTCCTCTAAGCAATTATGGAAGAATATAAAACAGTTAGGTGTTAAGAGTGGTGAAAAACCGGAATGTAACATTGATCCTAACCTAATGAATGATTTCTTCATACTTAATAATTCCGCACTTTCCGGTGATAGCTACGAACCAAATTTGAGCATCTCTGATTCCTCTGTGAAATCTTTTGAGTTTAGCACTGTTGATGATTTTGAAGTTTATAGAAGTGTCATGAAAATTAAATCGAATGCGTTGGGCGAAGACAAAATTTCTATAACGTTTCTTAAACTAATCCTTCCGTATGTTCCGGGTCCTCTCAGACATATAATTAATCACTGTGTTACAACTTCCTGTTTTCCGCGAATTTGGAAAGTTGCTATAGTCCTACCGCTTCCTAAAAAACCAGGTGCTACTGAACCTAATGACTATCGTCCTATTAGCATACTGTCTACCTTATCAAAGACCTGTGAGGTATTAATGCACGAGCAAATTACTGAACATTTGAATTAATATCAACTGCTGTCACCACTGCAGTCGGGCTTTCGTGCTGGACATAGTTGTGCAACTGCTATGTTGAAAGTGATGGATGATATACGTATTGAGTATAACCTAGATCAGATTACCTTTTTATGTCTCTTAGACTTTTCAAAGGATTTTGATAGTGTTAACCATCAAACTCTGTGCAAAAAATTAAAATCTTTCTTTGGTTTTTGCGATAGTTCAGTGCAACTTGTAAAAAGTTATATTCATGATAGATTGCAAAGAGTCAAAGTTGGTGAAAATTTTTCTGAATACAAGTTATGTAGTACGGGTGTGCCACAGGGCTCAGTTTCAGGGCCTTTATTATTTAGTGTTTATTAATGACATTTTTTTGATATCTACTAGTGTTATGTTGCATGCTTATGCTGATGATATCCAAATCAGAGATGTGCACGATGTCCATTCAAACGCTTCTCTGAGACATTCGCAAAAAAACGAATCGAGAATCATCACTAGACAGCAAACGCACGAAACGAATGGAAGCACGACAGTAAACAAAACTAGTAAGGGTGTAAAATTTGGCCTGGCCAAACATTAAATACCCTACACAGCAGTATTTTTAAAATTTTGCTCATATGGGAGGTGCTACGCTCTCTTGTCCGAGTTCAGCCAGTTTTTGTCCAGAGCTTGCATTTATAGTTTTTAGTGTCTGAGTGAAGAACGTTTTCAGTATAGAGTTTCGAAGTTTTGCTTATATAGGAGGTGCCACGCCCTCCTGTCCGAGTTCGTCTAGTTTTAGTTTAGAGCGTGCATTTATAGTTTTTAGTATTTGTGTGAAGTTTGGTTGGATTATCTCAAAAAACTCTTTCAGTATAGCATTTTGAAACTTTTGCTTATATGGGAGGTGCCACGCCCCCTTGTCCGATTTCATCCAATTTTTGTTGAGAGCTTTCATTTATGATTCTTAGTGTCCGAGTCAAATTTGGTTTGAATATTTCCAAAAACGCTTTCAGTATGGCGTTTTGAAGCTTTTTCTTACAATTTTTAGTATTTATGCGTATTTTGGTTGCATTGTCGTGAAAAATACTCCTAAAATTGCATTTTGAATGTATTTTTTGTATGGGCGGTAGGCGTGTCCGCTGACCGATTTCGCTCATTTTCAATCCCCCGAGCTATCTTTGACGACAGAGGCAGTGTACCAAATTTCATTGAATTATCTTGCTCAGTTTTCCCAAAAAGTGTATTTCAACACACAGCCTGCCAGCCAGCCACCCAGCCAGCCAGACAGACGGACAAGGCTATATCGACTCAGGAGGTGACGCTGATCAAGAATATATATACTTGTCTATATCTGCCACGCCTCCTTCTCTGCGTTACAAACGGAAGGACAAAGTGAATATACCCTGGATGTAGGGTATAAAAATGCAATGAGCTTCGCCGACACGAAGACGAAATGCAATAAAGACAGTGAGAAAGGCAACGAATATTCTGAGTTTTGCTGACACGAAGCCTAAAAGCAATAAATGCAGTGAAAAAAGTAACGAGTATTGGAAAAAGCACCACTGCATTGTATTGCGTTTTATTAAATTTTTTATGCATTATATTAAGTTTAAGCATTTATTGTCTTTGGTGACCCCTCATGAAATTTTAAGTAGAATATATTTGTAGAATGCCTTAACCTATTATAACCCACTTTTCGGAAAAAGGTGTCAAAAAGGCTCTAAGCGACAGGATATAATGGTTAAAAATTGTTTATTGCGTAATTTCATGTCAACCCAGCATAAACAAATTTTGTCCAAAATGAAGATTTAGAGATTTACAGTAGGGTGAAGTTTCGAAATAAATTTTTTGTAAGTAGTAGTAGTTTCCAGACATTATTTTTTTTTTTTATGCCTTGATCTTAGATTTTTTTTAGATTTTTTTTCATATACCTTGATCTTAGACGAAATATTTGACATATCTCAGAACTCACTCCGAATATTTTTCCGATCGTTATAAAATAGAACATGCATCAAGCCGAGGATTTGCATAAATCGGTGTTAAGCGACCTGTAAATGCATTTCACGCATCGGCTCTTGGAATGTCCAAACTCTTAATGAACCAGGCAAAATACACCAAGCCGTAAGAGAACTCCACGAATTCAACCTTGAGATATTGGGATTAAGCAAGTGTAGATGGAACGGTGCCGGCGAATATGTACTTCCTGACGCACAGTGGTCCCAAAGTGTGTTTTTTATATCAAAATTTTTGCCCGCTTGGGGACGCACTATAGAAAGATTTCAATGATGAGGGTTTTTAGGTAATTAAACAAAGAAAAAAACAAGCCACCGGTTTTTGGAAAAAAAATCGTTTCGACGTCTTTTCTGTGGGCTCAAAGTCGAAAAATCGAAAACCGAAAATTTTCAGAATTCTACCATTCGAAAACCAATCATCCGATTTTTATGATTTTTTTTAATGGGTAGATATTTTGCCCGTTGAGGTTTTTAAAAACTTAATTTTTCAAAATTCTTTCGGCTTCGTCCGGTATATTAAAAACCTTAATAATTCGAGAATTATTGTTTCGATTTGAGTGATTTTTTTTTGTGGATAGGTATGTTGCCTAGTAAAGTCCTATTATAAAATTTTTTCAAAAGTTTTTCGGCTACGTCCGGGATATTAAAAATCCTATTAACTCGGGAAACACTGAACTGATTCGGATGATTTTTTTGCTATGGTTAAATATGTTGCCCGATAAGGTATTGCAAAATTTATTTTTTCAAAATTCCTTCGGCTTCGTCCGGGATATTATAAATCTTAATAACTCGAAAAACATTGAACCGATTTAGGTGATTTTTCTTTTAATGTGTAGATACGTTGTCCGGCAAGGTTTCGAAAAATTATTTTTTTCAAAATTCCTTCGGCTTCGTCCGGTAAATTGAAATGTTTTAATAAATCGGGAACAATTATTCCGATTTGAATGAATTTTGTTTTTGGATAGGTAGAAATATTTCCTAGTAAGGTCATGTCATATGCACTTTTCCGAAATTCCTTCGGTGACTTCAGCGATATTAAAAAATAAAATAAATTACACCTCGATACCTAACTTTCGGTACGTTTCGAGGTGACAACTGTTTGAATAAAGGAAAGAGTTCAACGGAATACGATATTTGCATAATAAAAAAAAAAATTAGTAAAAACTTTTTTAGTTTTTTGGTATTCCAGACGTTGCCGAAAGTATTTTTGAAATAGATACATTATAAAACTTTACTAGAAAACATATGTATCCACCAAAAGGAAATTTACCTAAATCGGTTCAATGTTTCTCGAGTTATTAAGATTTTTAATATCCCGGACGATGCCGAAGGAATTTTGAAAAAATAAATTTTACAGTACCTTACCGGGCAACATATTTAACCATAACAAAAAAATCATCCGAATCAGTCCAGTGTTTCCCGAGTTATTAGGATTTTTAATTCCCCGGACGTAGCCGAAAAACTTTTGAAAAAATTTTATAACAGGACTTTACTAGGCAACATACCAATCCACAAAAAAAAAATCACTCAAATCGAAAAATAGTTCTCGAGTTATTAAGGTTTTTAATATACCGGACGAAGCCGAAAGAATTTTGAAAAATTAAGTTTTTAAAAACCTCAACGGGCAAAATATCTACCCATTAAAACAAAACATAAAAATCGGATGATTGGTTTTCGAATGGTAGAATTCTGAAAATTTTCGGTTTTCGATTTTTCGACTTTGAGCCCACAGAAAAGATGTCGAAACGATTTTTTTTCCAAAAACCGGTGGCTTATGTTTTTCCTTGTTTAATTACCTATAAGCCCTCATCATTGAAATCTTTCTACAGTGCGTCCCCAAGCGGGCAAAAAATTTTGATATAAAAAACACACTTTGGGACCACTGTGTGACGGTACTTTCTATACTCCGGTAGAGCGTAAAATGACATCCACAGGGATGGAGTTGGATTTTTGTTAAGTAAAACTGCAGTAAAGGCAGTTATGGAATGGAAACCTGAAAACGAAAGGCTCATTTGGTGCAGATTTCGAACCCCCGCAAGAAATATTACCATCTTCCAAGCATACGCGCCCACCGAGTTGGCAGAGAGAGAAACCAAAGATGAATTCTACAGCCAGCTCGCTGCAGCAATAAACAGTGCTCACAAGAACGACATCATAATGGTTTATGGGCGATTTGAATGCCAAAGTAGGCTCAGAAAACCTTAAACTTGAGCACGTGATTGGAAGACATGGTTTGGGTGCGAGAAACGACAATGGAGAGCTTCTCATTGACGCCTGCAATGCAGTCGGTCTTGTCGTTGGAGGTACGCTATTCCCACACAAAAAATGCCATAAAGCTACTTGGGTGTCTCCGAACAACATCACTGAAAATCAAAGTGACCACTTCTGCATTAGCAGAAAATGGAGAGGGAGTCTTCTGGACGTACGAGTAAAGAGGGCCGCTGACATAGGCTCCGACCACCATCTTCTCGTCGCGGTCATTCGACTTAAACTTGCCGCTAATAAACGTCCCAGCGAACAATCTGTAGCAAAAAAATTCGACGTGCTTAAGCTTAAGAATGACGAGATACGCAGATCTTTCGTAGAAGAACTTAAAACAGCTCTGTTCAATTGTAGTGGAAGTATTGAAACATCATGGAGGGTAGTTAAGACGGCGTTCTTAAACTCCAGTGAAAAAATACTTGGGTTTCGACCCTCGAACAAGAAACACTGGATGAGCGAGGAAACGTGGGGTCTTGTTGAAAAAAGAAGAAACGCGAAAAAACTGAGAGACGACGCTAAAACTAGAGCGCAAAAGAACGTCGCCGAAAAGGTCTTTAACTCTCTCAGTAAAGAAGTCAGGCGATCGTGCAGACAAAACAAAAGAAGAATGTACAACGACCTCGCGAGCGAAGCCGAAAGCGCTGCAAATGCTCAAAATCTCAGGCAGCTTTACGATATCACCCGCAGATTATCTGGTAGAAAACTCCAACAGCCGCCCTATCAAAGACAAAAATGGAAATCTCTTAACATCCGCGGACGAACAACTAAAGAGATGGAAAGAGTATTTTTGTGATATACTAAATCCCATGTCTACCACATCCCCACAACCAGAATCACCAACTACAACTGCTGCAGTGACTCGCAGTAGTAGTTGCATACAAACTCCACCGCCTACAATCAATGAAATAGTGAAAGCTATCCAAAGCATGAAAAACAACAAGGCCGCCGATATAGATCAAGTAACAGCTGAACTGCTAAAGGCTTGCCCCATAACATCAGCTAAAATTCTCTATCCTCTGCTCACCAAAATCTGTAGCGAAGAGCGTTTGCCAGAAGATTGGCTACATGGCATGTTAGTCAAACTACCGAAAAAAGGTGACCTAAGCGAGTGCCGAAACTATAGAGGCATTACCTTGCTCTCAGTACCATCAAAAGTATTGACGAAAGTGCTTCTGAACAGGGTAAACGAAAAACTTGATTCGGCCATTCGAAAGCAGCAAGCAGGATTCCGGCGAAACCGATCATGCGTGGATCAAATCAACACCCTCAGAATAATTGTCGAACAATCATGCGAGTGGCGTGCTGCACTTCAACTTGTCTTCGTAGACTATAGCAGACTATAAACTTAGTAAATGCAGTGTGTTACACAACGGGTTGTTGTCACCGACATTCACCACTAATTCAGGCGTACGGCTGGGGTGTCTACTATCACCATCACTCTTCCTTATCGTTCTTGATGATATCCTAGATAAAGCTCTTAATAAGGCCAAAAAGGGTATCCAATGGAACTTTACCGAACATCTGGAAGATCTCGACTACGCTGACGACATCTGCCTCCTATCGTCCAAACATTCAGATATGCAAAGCAAAATTGGAGACCTTGTCTTGGAGCCACAAAAGGCCGGCCTAAAAATCAACGTATCGAAGACTAAAAGCATGAAGTTAAACGCAAACAGGGATGACATCACGTTTAGAGCTGGCAGTGATGACATCGAAAACGCCGATAGCCTTACGTATTTAGGCAGCATTATCTCCATGGATGGTGGAGCAAAAGAGGATATCAATTCTAGAATATCAAAAGCAAAAGGCAAATTTTGCTCAACTGAACAAAATATGGTCTTCTTCCGTTATATCCACCAAAACGAAAGTGCGCATTTTTGATTCGAATGTGAAATCGGTTTTGTTATATGGGTGCGAAACATGGCTTGTTACTGAACAACTAACGAACAAGCTGCAAGTATTCGTCAACAAATGCTTAAGGCGTATACTAAAGATTTGGTGGCCTCGCACTATATCAAATGCCGAGCTACATCAAAAATGCAATCAGAGGGCTATAGCAAACGAGGTCAAGCTGCGCAAATGGAGATGGATTGGTCACACTCTCCGAAAACCACACAGCAAAGTTCGTCACCAGGCTCTTGAGTGGAATCCACAAGGCAGTAGAGAACGTGGTAGACCCAAAACCAACTGGAAAAGGTCGCTGGAAAAGGAAATCCAAGAATCGGGAAAGTCATGGCAAGAAATCGAAGTCAGGAATTTTTCCTATTTAACACTGCATTTATTTAACTTTATCCGCAATGCACGGCATATTTTAACTTTAACAGTAGGTTTGTACAAAACATGAGCGCAAACAGACTACTCGTTGCTTTTTCCAATATTCGTTGAATTTTTCACTGCTTTTATTGCTTTTGCCTTCGTGTTTGCCGAAGCTCATTGCGTTTAATTTTGAGCAAGCGTCAACACCGCAGCACACTACTCGCTGTTATCGATGCCGAATGAAAGCATGGCAAAGACAGAGAGATCTCTGATCCAAATGTATATGTCTCGGCGTATTGGCCTTATTGATGATCTAGCTTGTAGGCTGAATGAAGATCTGCGTAATGTTTTAAATAGGGCTAGTTGCAATAAGCTGTGTTTGAACCCTTACAAGTCTTATATATTACCCATTTCTCGAGGTCAACTTGAAATTGGTAGTATGCCAACTATTTTCATTGGAGATATGCCGCTGAAATTTGTTAATAAAGCAACCTGTCTTTGTTTCCATCTCAATAATGCTTTGACTTGTGTTGACCATATTAATCATGTGATAAGCAAAATTTACATGACTTTGCGTTATTTGAGGATATCTGCTGAATACACACCAGTTGAAATAAAACGTAGATTAGTCTTACAATTAATACTGCCATACATAAATTATTTTGAAGTTGTGTACAGTAAATTGGACTCTAGTTTATTACATAAGCTGCAAGTTGCTTTCAATAACGCTACACGCTATGTGTATGGCTTACTAGTGGAGCCAATGAAGCATTTTAGATGAAAGTCCTCAAGAACAGCTCCGATTTTGATGATTTTTTTTTTTTTTTAAATTTCGTTTTTTTTAATTTAAAATCAGAAACATTTTGGAGCGCGGTCGGAATTTTATAATTTTTTAAACAATATTTAAAAAAGTTATATTTTCATAAAAAAAGTGAAAAAAAAAATGCAACAAACAAAAAGCAAAATAGTCATTTTATATGTACTTGACGATTCTTAATCCGAATCTGGCATTAAAATTGCTGTATCTGTTATGGTTTCTGAGATATCTTCTCTTCTTATAGGGTCTAAAATTGTGTATATAAAAACTGTTGCTATGTTTTTCTCAAGAACGGCTATCGCGATTTTATTGAAACTTTGGGAAATGATACGAGCTAACATATGCTAAAGAATGAAATAGACTTTGACTTAGTATACACTTATGAAAAGGCGTGGCACCGCCCCAAACTTTTAATTTGATTTAATCATATCTTTTGAACCGTATAAAATTTTTTGATGAAAATTCGTACACAGCTACTGACTACACTACTCTACAGCCAAATCTCCCAGTGAATGCCACTATCCATTTTATATGTAAAATGGGCTGCTGATTCCGAAAATCGCATTATTTTTTTTTTTCGTGTCGTTTTCGAGATATCGGTCATTTTCGGTTTTCGTCATTTTGACCTAAATGTGGGGGGGTCAAAATGACTCACTTGTAAGGGTCTTAGAGGGTTAAAGTTTTCTACAAAAATATTCCTCGTAATATCCTGCATAAGTTTACTGAACACATAATACACCTGAAATGTAAGGATCATATAGTTAAATTCATCGATTTAACACAAGAATGCGCTATTTTGGTATTTTTCATGTAGAGTGGATTAAAAAACTTCAAAAATCGATTAAAAAAAAATCTGACGTGCTGGAGAAAAACGACGAGACACGGGTATTTTTTTTAACGCCTACTTTAAGAATTTTTTGGATTTTCTCATGTGTTTTACAAAAAGTTTTAATTATCGAACAGTTTATTACAAAAAAACGAAAAAAATAGGGAAAAACGCATTTTGGTAACTTTTCAATGAATTGTATACAACTTTTGCATTTTTCCATCGATTTTTTAAGTGGTATCTTATTTTCTTCACAAATATATAGTCTATGATACAAAAAAAAAAAATATATAAAAAAGTTGTTTCTTCCTGTATAAATCTGCAGTTGATTTTGATTTTTTGTTAATTTTTTCGAAAAAAAAAATGTTTTTTTAGAAATCAATTTATTTCGCCGAAACTAACAGACCAACCAAAAAGTGATGTGAATATCATTTGTAGGTAATTTAATAACCTTTAATATGACATATAATACGTTTGAATACAAATATTGGTTCTTGAGATATTTGTATTTAAATGGAACTATTTTTTTTTTCTTGGTCCGAAAACCGAAAATGACCGATATCTCGAAAACGACACGAAATAAAAAAAAAATAATGCAATTTTCGGAATCAGCAGCCTATTTTACATATAAAATGAATAATGGAATTCCCTGGGGAAAAAATTTTTACTCATTTGTTGAGTAGTGCTATCAATGCCTTATAATGGGCAAAAATTGGGCGAAATCGGAAAAGTGCCACGCCCACTTTTTAACCATTGAAAATTTTGACCTTTTGATTTTAATATTACTCGAATACAGATTCAAAATTTTTATCTTTTTATTTTTTAAATTTCCAGAATTTATAAATTTTGGTATTATTATTTATTCGTATAAGTAATAATGTTTCTTATTATATAACTGGCTGTGTCACCTCTAATATGTAAGACCTAAATTCTTTGTTAGATTTTACGTAAATAGTTTAATTATGAACTGAAAATGTATTGACCATCTCTTATTGTACTAATGACTGTTGTACATCCATAAATGTAGATGTCTAGTTGTAGTTTTAACCCGACGATATATTCCTACATACATGTATGTTTTTTTATAGATAAATCTTCAAACTCTCTGTCAGACACTGTTGATTTATTTTAAAAATTGTTTGCTTCAAATTTTGATTAAAATTTTTCTGATAATCAAATTGTCCCTGATAATGAAAACTCTTTAATAAATTTTGGCACCCTTAGTTTGACCATTGATGACGTTCGGAATGGCATAGCTGATTTTGAAAATGGCTTTGAATCAGATCTCATGGAGGTTAGTTCTTACTTACTTAAACATTTTTAATAAATCGCTTGCTTGTGGAATTTTCATTATTAAATGGAAAGCTTTTTATTTGGCGATTGGTTATTTACATAGCCTATAATTAGCCTATAATTATTGAATACTTTCTTTAGTTATGTACAAAACGTTTTTTTGTTCGAAATCGCTCTGCTAGCTTAAACTTAACCTAGCAGAATCTTTTTTTTTTTTTTTTGAAATGGAAAGCTTTTTATTTGGCGATTGGGCATCTAAATAGCCTATAATTATTGACTACTTACTTTAGTTCAATATACGTCCCGTATGTGTTTTCTCGAAATAGCTTTAAGTTTAAGCTAGCAGAGCTAACTTTTTTTTTAAAAAAATGAAGAGCCTAAAATTCGACGTTTGGGCCCAAAATTAGCCTATAATTAGTCTATAATTACGGCATTTTTTTTTAGTTCTGCCATTTTCGCTCTGCTAGCTTAATGGACCTTTTACTATTGTACAAAATTCCCAAAAAGTTTCGCACTTATTTCGTTGATGATTCTAAGCATTTTATGCCTAGTACACTTTTTTCGTAAGATGCTTTCCTCTTGAGTAAAAAAAGATTTTTGCCTTCCGCGGGCGTTCAAAAGCCAAAAACTCCCATTTAGCGTCCGAATCCCATCTTGAGTCATACATCATTTTAAAGTTTATAAATTATCCTTTAATTTAAAGTACTTTTAAAAAAATCTAAGGGGGTTTTTTTAAAAAATTCAGAAGTAGAGTAATTTAGAGTAATGTGGACTATGCGGGTAATGTGGTGCACCCTTTTATTTCTCATATTAAAGACTGTACAACAATTCTGGTTATTTACGCACATTTAAACGTGGAAAACATATTCCTTACGCTCTTCGGCTTTTCTATTATGATAATTATTAGTGTGCAATTTCATAGCATATGCTGTGAGGTCAAATTGACTTATTTGTAGTACTCTGTGAATAACCAAATTACTTCCTCAGAACTCTGTTTTCTAAAATTCAAATAACTTTAATGCAATTATGGAACTATTATTCAACGAAGAAATGTATAAGGAAGTATGATTTTACATTTCTTTTATATAATCAATGATTATTTCAAAAAAGTGATGTATTCTGGTAATGTGGACTACCCCATATTATACACCGTATATCAACTTTGATTACTATTACACCTTAAAAAGCTAATTACATGCGTAGGACACCCGAGTTTGAGTAATGTGGAGTACTATTTTAGGTATGATTCAGTAACCCTTATTACTTATTTACTTGTTAGTATGAATTTGGTTTATCTTACTAAAAAATATTATTTCAAAATCCTATATAGCTATTTCATAGCAAATATAATCTAAAAGATTACTATTAGACTTTTAGTCAACAAAAATTGCGAATAATGGTACTACTTTAGGAAATGGACAGGGTGGTCCACATTACCCGATACTTTTCTTTTTCACATATTTTTGGGTACTTTCAATTTAATTGGCCACACACTTGATAATGTTAATATTTTAGTACAAAATTATCAAATAGTTAAAACAATAGAATAACGAATACAAATAAATTGACCTAGCTAACCTACTACCATTACTTTGGTAGAAATTGGCAAAAAAGGAAAAAGGTAACCACAATACCCAAGTTACTATAATTTTATGTGTAAAAAATTTTGTTGAAAAAAATTTTTTTCACCAATTAATATTTTTTTATAAAAAGAATACTTCAAAGTGAATGGGACCAGTAACTTAGATTTATCAATTTACAAACTTAAGCGTTAGCTATAAATTTTTGAAAAACACCCTTTTCATGAAAAGACTAAAAACGCCAACTTCAACACCCTGTACAACAAATGGTACTAGGACCAAATCCTCCCGGATTGTTGTTCTTGCACACCAGATCTACCATATTGCCAAATTTGAGCGAAATCGGAGAAAAAAAAAATTTTTAGCTGGTACACTTGGCGTGGATTGCTTCATATATACATACTCGTATATCATAATTTGCAAATTAATTCAAACAAGTCAAAGATTAAAAAAGAAAGTTTCATCCAAAATTCACTATACATTTCAACATCAAATAATACTTATATACATATTATGTTGATCCGAGTGACCTCGTGGAACTCAAAATTGAATACCGAGGCTAAAAGTGATAATTTATAAGATCATAAAATTTTCAATTTATTTTCAGATTCTCCTATTTATCAATCATGCGTGCACCTCGCCCATTAATAATGATACGGTTTTTGAGGGTTTTCCTAAAATTTTCGATGCCAAAAAGTCGTATAAATCAAATCTTCAAGTAATCTTTTTATTATATCTTTTTTGTGAATGCTTATTAGTGTGGATATGTTTATGTTTGCATTGGGATAAAATAATTAGGTTTTTACAAAATAGAAAGTTGTTATTAATATGTCCTTTGGCAGGTTGGCCTTTAAATTTATAAATGGTTTTTCCGTTCTCGGTTTTTATTGAATTGGCACCTATGTACTTGCCAATCTAAGCTTCTTCTAAAAAAATTTTGAGCTGGTACACTTGGCGTGGATTGCTTCATATAAACATACTCGTAAATCATAATTTGTAAATTAATTCAAAGAAGTCAAAGTTTAAAAAAGAAAGTTTCATCCAAAATTCACTATACATATTCAACATAAAATAATACTTATATACGTATACCTCGTGGAACTCAAAAATAATAAAATAAAATAATTAGGTTTTTACAAAATAGAAAGTGATTGCATATTTGTTATTAATATGTCCTTTGGCAGTTCGGCCTTCAAATTTATAAATGGTTTTTCCTTTCTCGGTTTTTATAGATTTGGCACCTACATATGTACTTACCAATCTAAGCTTCCAGCATATAGTGTAATTCAATACTTTTCCAAGGGATCCTTACTATCCGAACTATCATAAATTGAAGTAGGGGTTTATCAACTTGAACTCAAAAGATTAAATTATAACTGTATAGTATGGAGTTGATATATCTTTTTGCTTTTTGGATAATAATTTATTTTATTTATCCAAGTCAAGCCAATATTTTTCACGATGTTCTTACTTTGAAGATTTAAGTAAGCAGTAAAGATTTTGTCTCAATGCAATGTATTTAATTTCTATTAAATTTTAAACTAGTTTTAATGGCAATATTTACGCTGGAATTATATTTTTACAGACGCTCTAGCCAGCAAATCTACAATGTGACATTATTTTTTTTATTTTTTATGTCTCTATATGGTTTGCTTGGCGTACAATTTTTCGGAGAACTAAAAAATCATTGCGTTATGAACAACAGCGAATATGATCCAGAAGGCAGACCGTAAGATAATTTAACATGTAGTTTTATAGCACTATAAATTTTTATTTAATTCGCATACAGACGGCTAACCATTAATTCATTGGCAATACCGGATACATTTTGTTCAATGGACCCAGACTCAGGTTATCAGTGTTCACCTGGCATGATATGCATGAAAATGGATTTTCTTAGCGGCTATGTAATCGGCTTCAATGGTTTCGAAGATATAGCTACCAGTATATTTACAGTATACCAAGCTGCATCTCAAGAGGGTTGGGTATTTATAATGTATCGTGCAATAGACTCATTGCCAGCATGGCGCGCAGCTTTTTATTTCAGGTAAGGTCAAGATGAGGAATGTAGGCTTCTGTTCCTTTTTAAATTAAAAAGAAAACAATACACGACAGTTTCAAGTTTACATTTAAGTTTTATTCACACATTATTTTTAATTTATAAATTTTTTTAATTTTTTTTTAATTTTTCCACAGCACAATGATATTTTTTCTGGCATGGCTGGTTAAAAATGTCTTCATTGCCGTCATTACTGAAACGTTTAATGAAATACGTGTTCAGTTCCAGCAAATGTGGGGTGCACGTGGTCACATACAAAAGTGTGCTGCTTCACAAATACTAAGTGGCAATGATACCGGTTGGCGTCTAGTTACTATTGATGACAACAAGCACGGCGGCTTGGCACCGGAAACATGTCACGCCATATTACGTTCGCCATATTTCCGTATGATAGTTATGACAATTATATTAGCAAATGGTGTGGTTACTGCAACAATGACATTTAAACATGACGGTCGTTCACGTCATGTTTTTTATGAGAATTATTATTATATTGAGGTAATTTTTACATTCTTCTTAGACCTGGAGACACTATTTAAAATTTATTGTCTTGGATGGCGTGGCTATTATAAGCATTCGATACACAAATTTGAGCTGCTATTAGCCGCTGGAACTACTCTACACATTATGCCAATGTTTTATTTGTCGCCCCTTACATACTTTCAAGTGTTACGTGTTGTACGTCTCATTAAAGCATCTCCAATGTTAGAAGGCTTTGTTTATAAGATTTTTGGACCGGGCAAGAAACTCGGCTCACTTATAATATTCACAATGTGTTTGTTGATCATCAGTTCCAGTATTTCAATGCAATTGTTTTGCTTCCTGTGTGATTTTACAAAATTTGAATCCTTTCCGGAGGCATTTATGTCTATGTTTCAAATTCTGACTCAAGAAGCTTGGGTTGAAGTTATGGATGAGACAATGATACGCACAAGTAAGACACTCACGCCCTTAGTGGCGATTTACTTCATTCTTTATCATTTGTTTGTCACACTCATTGTGTTGAGTTTGTTCGTCGCGGTCATTTTGGATAATTTGGAATTGGACGAAGACATTAAAAAGCTGAAGCAATTAAAATTTCGTGAACAAAGTGCTGAGATCAAGGAGACGTTACCATTTCGCTTGCGTATATTTGAAAAATTTCCTGATTCACCACAAATGACTATACTTCATAAGATACCGAATGATTTCACGCTGCCAAAAGTACGTGAGTCTTTTATGAAACAATTTGTTATCGAATTAGAGTCTGAAGATCCGTCAGTTGAAAGCTGCAAAAGACCAATATCTGAATGTTGGGAATCGAATGTAGTATTTCGCAAGCAAAAGCCAGTAAGAATCATGAATAAGACAGCAAAAGTGCGCTCGGCTGGAAGTAGTCTACGGAAATTGGCTATAACACATATAATAAAGTAAGTTGTTTATTTGGAGACAAATTCTAAATGTAACAAAAGGTAACCTCTAATTTTTGTATAAGCTTAAGCTTTGAATTTTTTGTCCCTTTTTGAAAACTGCAGTAAGCTTGCAATATTCATATCTGTGAACTTTTGACTGTAAGTAGTGTTGTTGCTGATATGGTTGTGCTGATGCTGATATTAATTTATAGATATCAGCAGATGCGGATGCTGATATTTTATGCAACAAAAAGTTTCTACATTCCTCTTTTTTTTTAGAGAATAAGCTTACATTATTATTTTTTAATTACAATATGAATTGAAAATTAATTTCAAAAGAAATTGCACATACTTTAGTAAGAAAATTTCATTAAAATCGGAAATAACACGTTACTAAAATGTACAGGGTGGTTGATTCGAAGTGTTACCAATTCAAAGACTATATTTTTAGTTTCCATGCACAGATTTTATTGATCAAACGCTATAATTGTTGGGAAATGTTTAAATTTTAAGAATCTACTTGAGATTTTTGATATGGCCACCTTTGGCCTTAACTATGGCCCGTAGACGGTCGAAGAACGAGTCGCATGCTGCACGAATTTAATTTTGTAGAAGTTTGCGCCATTCTCGTTGAAGGGCCACTTTTAGCGCATCAACGCTCTGGTATTTTTTAGTCAAGACCTTCCTGTCCAACATACCCCAGATTGAGAAATCCAGCGGATTCGCATCAGGCGAATTTGAGAGCCATTGTTGAGCAGAAATGAAGCTAGGAACGTTTTTTTCTAACCATTCTTGATTCACACGAGCTTTGTGTGACGGTGCCGAGTCTTGTTGGAATGTCCATGGCTTGCGACCGAAATATTTGCGTGCCCACGGTAGTAAAGCACCCTCCAACACTGATTCACGATACATCTGGGCGTTTACTTTGACGCCAGCGGCCAAAAAAACGAGTGGTGAGCGCCCATCAGCAGTCACTGCAGCCCAAACCATCACATGCGGTGGTGCCTGCGTCCTGGTGGCCAAACGAACATTCAAATTTTCGTAGGACCTCTCTGTCAAGTAAACCCGATCATTTTGTTTGTTTACATATTGCTGGATACAGTAATTTTTCTCATCAGAGCAGACAATTTGTGACAGATTTCCGGCGGCGTGTAAGCGCAACAACTCCTTGGCTCTATCGAGCCTAACTTTTTTTTGAGCAAGAGTGAGATCATGCGCCTTTTGGAACTTGAGGGCCTTTAGTCCGAGCTTGTTTGACAATATGTGTTGCATTCGTTCACGCGATATTTTCAGCTCGGCAGCCATTTGTCTGCCACTGCGTCTCAGATTTCGCTCAATTCTGGCCTTCACCTTTCGAACCATTTCTGGTGATGTTGCAGTTATTTTCCGACCACCACCATGTCGTTTGGCAACGCTGCCGGTACCATTGTAACGTGTTATGGTCCGATACGCAAACATTTTATTCACTTTTAAATGTTTCAGCTCACGAACAATTGCTGGTTGCGATTTTCCAGCCAAATAAAGAGCAATCACACTATTACGTTTGAATTCCATTTCGAACATTTTTTATTTTCAATAAATTGACGCGCAAATGCTTTTGGTTACTTGTTGACAATAGAATGAACTAACATCATGCCATTTTCGCGATTAACAAAGCGGTCGATTACCTTAAAGAAAGTGTAAGCGAGAAGGAAATTGCTCTATACGTCGATAGTCAAGCTGCTTTAAAAGCTTTAAAATCAAACTTTATTAAATCAAAGACAGTTTTTGAATGTTTTACCGCTTTAACTTCCCTTAGTGAAAACAACCAGGTATCCCTTCAGTGGGTGCCGTCGCACTGCGAAATTTTAGGAAATGAAAAGGCAGATCTATCAGCAAAAACAGGAGCTCTTTTAGAAGATCAACACATTAAAATTCCAGCACCGCTTCAACATTTCTTCTCTTTAAAGAACGCTCAAATGTTCTCAGTAGCGAATAGACGCTGGGAACAATCCCCAACCAGTGCTATAACAAAGTATTTTTGGCCTTGTTTTCACAAAGCAGATTTTTCCAAATATTTACTATCTCTGACGAGGAGCGAGTGCAGCCTGCTGACTAGAGTTGTGACTGGTCATTGTCTAATTGGTCATCATGCCTTTAGACTGGGCATAGTCTCCAACAACTGGTGCAGAAACTGTCACGAGCCTGAGGAAGAGGAAACAATTGAACACCTTTTATGTCTTTGTCCTGCTCTTGCAAGAACTAGACTGAAATGCTTTGGTCGGCCATTTTTTAATTCCCTAAAAGAACTCACTAAAATTCACCTAAGTGACATTAAAAGATTCGCAGTGCTTACAGGATCCTTCAGTTTGGACAAACACCATATTGAAAGGACCAGAGTTTATGAATAGACGTTAATATGAGAGTTTGTGGTATCACTATGGACCCTTGCGGTCTATGTGTGGCAATATTGCCGCCACCCTAACCTAACCTAACCTAACCTAACCTAACATCATGCCAATTTTTAGACAGCTGTCATGTTCCATCTGTCAGATAAGTCTATCTGAAGTTGGTAACAGTTCGAATCAGCCACCCTGTATATATAAAAAAAAACATTGAAAGTTAAATAACACATTAAAATCAAAAAAACAAACTATTTTTTTAAACACAGTCTTGCAATGGTTTTCGATTCTGGTATTTTATAGCCAAATATAATGGTGTGACCTCTTACTTACGAATCTAAACTTTTTTTTTTATCATGTCAGGATTCTAAGATACCTTGTTTCAAAGTAGGGAATGCAATACCTGTATTTGAACGTAGGCCCCTTATATGTTGGTAGTAAACGAGTAGCCGATTTAGTTTTTTTAACTTTCTTCGCTTTCGGGATAAAATTTTGCTTTTTTAGTTTTCAGCAACTAGTAGTAAAATTGTATAGCAAATATTTCTGTAGTACATACTGACTCAATATTCCCCTGTTTTCGGTGTCATTTTTGTACCTTTTTAAGAAAAGGGTAAAAATTACCCACATGTGGGGGTCAAACAGGGTTAAAATTTTCTACAAAAATATTCCCCGCAATATCCTGCATAAGTTTGCTGAACACATGATACACCTCAGATGTAAGGATATATAGTAAAATTCATCGATTTAACACAAGAACACGGTATTTTTGGTTTTTTCATATACAGTGGATAAAAAAACTTCAAAAATCGATTAAAAAAAAATGTGACGTGCTGGAGAAAATCCACGAGAAACGGGTATTTTTTAACGTCTACTTTAAGAATTTTCTGGATTTTCTAATGTGTTTTAAAAAAAGTTCGAAATTGTTCCACAGTGTTATCAATCCATGCTTTTGAATTGCACACGGCAGCAAAATGACAAGAAGCCACCGATAAGAAGCATGAGTTGGCTTATTGCCAAGTTTCCTACAGGAAATATATGCGTCAAGAGGAATGACATTATTTTGTTTTAAAAACTCTTTAATAGTGTCAGAAGTAGTATTAGGGTGCAGCCGCGATCAAAAAATTTGATTTCGATTTAGGCACTGCACGCAAAGAAACAGGGATAACAACAGTATCAACAACTTGTGGATTGGTTGATGATGGAGCGGTTGGATGGACACTATTTGGCATATTCGGCGAAGCTGTTAGTTTAGAAGAATATGAATTGGTTGGGGGGCCAGCGCTGTCGAAATTTTTAGTAAGCTTTCGTCTTGGTTTTCTTTTCTATTTAGGTGATTTAAGAAGCTTTCTTGGTATGAGTTGGTACCTGCTTTAATACAATTAATCATATTTTGATCAACATTGCAAAGCAAATAATGCATAAATATAAACAAATTATGCATACAAGAATCGCCCAGTGGTCAAAATACGACCCCAAATGAATTAAATAATTTTTGTACTTTGTGGACACTTTTAGTACTTTTTTTTTTGCTATTTGGTACGAAATAGAAAAGCTTATTTATCATTCCTGGTATAATTCAAGCGAAATATAAACAAAACAAAACACATGTAGCCAGTGCTACGCTTTTTGTCTTTTTCTGTGCTCTGTTTGACCGTGTATTTTGTTGTTGTTAATATTGAAAAATTTGTATTTAATTTTACCAAGCTCAAACTCTAAATATTGACATAATTTTAACTTTGTGCACATTAGGGCTGTTCAAAATAAAAAATTTTTCGAATTTCCAAGATATACTTTGGCATCACGATCTACATCATGACAGAATATCCCAAAAAAATTTTCAGATTTTTAAATTCATATTTAAAGGTGGCTCAAAGCAGAAATATATTTTTATTATTTTTTTTTTAGCATTAATTACAAAATGTTGTCAAACAATTTGAAAAATTTGTTTTAGAGTAATTTAGAAACATTCATTTTGTTTGTTTTTTAATGAACTTTAAAACCTACGTTGTAATTTTGACAAAAAAAATTTTACACTTCTTAAAAAACGAAAAACTGCCCTAATAAGGCGAAATTTTACGGTTTTTCAAAGAAAAAAGTCATCGTGCTTTAAACGAAATGAAAATTTTTTAATTTACAAGATTTCATTCAAAAGAGCTCTTAAAAACCTTCAAGACCAGACATGTTAAGACATTTTTGGGCCAGCAGGCTCGATGACAGAACGTTTGAAACATAGTAATGCAGCCCTGTGAAAGGCAAAACGCTTTTTACTCAAGAGGGAGGCATCTTACAAAAAAGTGCCCATGGCATAAAATGCTTAAAATCATCCAAGGAACAAGTGCAAATTGTTTTTTTTTTTTTTACTTAATTTTAGAAAAAAATTTTTTTTAACGTCATTTCTAATAAACTTTCAAAAAAAAAAAAAAAAAAACAACTCACACTTGTTCCTTGGATGATTTTAAGCATTTTATGCCATGGGCACTTTTTTGTAAGATGCCTCCCTCTTGAGTAAAAAGCGTTTTGCCTTTCACAGGGCTGCATTACTATGTTTCAAACGTTCTGTCATCGAGCCTGCTGGCCCAAAAATGTCTTAACATGTCTGGTCTTGAAGGTTTTTAAGAGCTCTTTTGAATGAAATCTTGTAAATTAAAAAATGTTCATTTCGTTTAAAGCACGATGACTTTTTTCTTTGAAAAACCGTAAAATTTCGCCTTCTTAGAGCAGTTTTTCATTTTTTAAGAAGTGTCAAATTTTTTTTTGTCAAAATTACAACGTAGGTTTTAAAGTTCATTAAAAAACAAACAAAATAAATGTTTTTAAATAACTCTAAAACAAATTTTTCAAATTGTTTGACAACATTTTGTAATTAATGCTAAAAAAAAAAAAAAAAATATATTTCTGCTTTGAGCCACCTTTAAATATGAATTTAAAAATCTGAAAAATTTTTTGGGATATTCTGTCATGATGTAGATCGTGATGCCAAAGTATATCTTGGAAATTCGAAAAATTTTTTTTTTTTTGAACAGCCCTAGTGCACATCTACACACAAATACCTTTTTAATGGTATATACAGTTTAAAGTCGTATTAATATATACACTCACGGTCAAAAAAAAGCCGATTTTAATTTTGTAAGATATTTTAAAATTGTTGTGTAAATCAATATTTACCCTGATTTAACTGCCCTAAGTTGAATATTATTAAGTTTAACATTAGTAAGTTTAATAATATTAATTATATTTGGGTTTTTCTGGCACACTTCGTTTTAAAATGGCCTAAATATTCTCAATCGAATTGAGGTTAGGGCTTTTGCCAGGCCATTTGCTGGACTTAATTGCCAAAAAATCATTATATTTATTTGCCAATGCAAAAATAAATAGCCCGTCATTGTAAATTTATCGCAAAAATAAAGAAAACATAATGGTGAGTGGGACAAAAGGCAATTTCCAACGATGACAAGGTGCAGAATCATCTTGAAATATGACTTTTGATAAGTGCTCGCTTAGTCGGTCGATGCTGTGTATAACGCCGATTTTAATGATGTCTATATAAACATCGGAGTTAATATAACCCTCCAGGAGCGGAATCTCTTCAACCCATTGGCTTGTTATTGCCCCTAGACCACCACATATTCAGTGCTTTTTACACATTAAAAGCTATATTTTTAATTTTTTTTGCGGCGTACCGTGCATCCGAAATCGGAACTGGTGTGATTTGTTTTGCTCCCATCATAGAATATGACTTAAGCCCAATCGTTATACACCAAATTCCTTTTTTCTTTACACCAGTTTAATGAGAAAGACCGCATTTTGTGTGGGAAAATTGGTTTTTTCGCAGGACTGCGGGCAAAAAAGTTATTTTCTCTCAAGCGGCGCTGTATAGTTGAGGTGCTAATTTTATGTATTGATTATCCTTCACTTCCAGTGCGACGCAATAAACTCTCTGTTTCCAAAAAACTTTTCAAAATTGTCATACGCAAGACTTATCATATCAAATTTTACGCGATATATCCACATTCCTTAAATTTTGCTGCTTGTATGCAGTTATATAAATTTTTTGGTTTTCGGTCAAAACCCTTTTTTTTTAAATATCGTTGTTTTAACGCCAACATATACGAAATAAATGCATTATTTGACAACAATTTTTACTTATTAGTCATACTACATATTAAAAATCATAAAAACGGGCGAAGAACCAACTATTTTAGCAAAAAATCCTTGTCGGCTTTTTTTTACCGTGAGTGTAGATACCGTGATAAACTTTGGTAAATTCTGAATCAACTAACAAACAAATTTCATACTTGTGAAAAACTAAAAAAAAATTAACTTTATTCCATCTAGATTGAACTTTCGGACCACTATGGGGTGTCGAGAAAATGTTTTAAGCATCATGCTGCATCATTTTAAAAATTTTTATGTATTCTTGTTTGAGTACTGCTCTAACTATATTAAAAAAAGTTAAGTATATCCGTCGAGCACTTAGGTTATGATATTTCGTAAAAAAAAGATATCGATATACATACTATAATTTAAAAAAGGTTTTGTACTTTCAACTAACATAACAGGTTTTATGACAAAATACACACTGTCTTGTTGCACAAACTCAAAAGTAACAAAAAGCCTTTTTTGAATTCAGCATCAAAAAGTTAGATAAAAATTACTATTCAAGTTTTTTCTTATTGATTTTAGTTTTTGCAGGTTATTATTGACTTAATTCAGTTTAGCAAAAAACGGAAAATTCGACTTAAAAAAAAGCGCTCGACGGATTTTCTTCATTTCTTTATAATATGATTAGAGGAGTACAAGAATATATTAAAATTTTTAAAATGACGCAACATGGGGCTTGAAACATTTTCCCTACGCCCGTGTTCCGTTTAACCCATTTTGAGCCGCTGTTCAAGTGCTCGAACAGCAAATTTGCCTATTTTTATAAATTTTTTTTTTTATGTAGAGGTGGAAGTGGAAATTTTTGTGGTGTACCATATAATAGATAGCTTAATTGGCTATTAGAAAAAAATAGTTCCCGCCATCCCCCCTCCCCCTGTGGGCTACAGTTGGGGGTTGAAAAATAGCTTACAAGCAGACCCATTTTTAATGAATGAAATAAGATATAATAATAAATAGTATTTTTCCAAAAGTACTTTTTTATGGTAGATAAAGGTCAAAAATATTCTAAAAGTGAGTTTACTTATAATTTTTTACCACTAGGAAGCATTGGTAGACTTGCGAAAGTGACTGTTCGAAAAGTCGAACAATGGCCGTTGGCGGAAAAAGTCATAATTTTTTATTGGTGTACTTTTCTACGCTAAGCAGGCGAGAATAGCTCTGAATTCGAAAGAAACAATAAGCACATCAATTTTTTTTCATTGGCGTTCAATTATTTCAATAAATCAAAGATGCCTTTGACTTTTTCCATTAAAAAATATCAAATTTCAAAACTTTGCAGAAAACTAAATTTGACCTTCAATATATGAACAAGTATTTTGAATGAATCAAAGATGCCTTTGACTTTTTTTGCAAAATTTCAAATTTTTTTTTTTTACTTTTGTGAGAGTTTGGCGAAGTTTATTAGTTTGTTATGTAATTTCATCGCATGCAGTTCGGAAATTGTGTAATCAACTGATATTTTACTATAAAAGTTTAAAATAAAGTAGGTGATATCGATAATGACTAAATTTATAAGTCACCGTCGTAAAGCACTTTGTGTGCCTGAAATTACTGATATGCTATACAATAGCGACACTGATGATGAAATCGATATTGTGGCCGCTATTCCACCGGAAACGTTCGATGGAATAACAGATGAAGAAGACATCGATGACAATATGTTGACAGGTGATGAACCGCTAGAGAAGGATATGGCCGGCACATTTGAAATTGAAACTAGAAAAGACCGCGAAGGTGAAGCTACCCTGGAAGATGTCCCTGTATTTGACCAGAATATTCAGCAGTCAGTAAGTACTTTTTGTCCTCTGCAAATCGCTGGACATAGTGATGTAGACGATGAGCAACCATCAACATCTGCTCAACGTGACATTGGGAAAAAGCGAAAACGGCTAGTGAAAAAAGTGGTGTCCAAAAAGTTGCATTTAACTCAGATGAGTGGAATGACAATGAAGCATGTAGATACAAATTACCATCAGAGTTCGCAGCAGCAAAGTGGTAGGAAGTTACTGAGAATCCTTTACTTTTCGAAATTACAAATGTGCCAGAGCCATTGAATCAGCTGCATCTTAATATTCAAAACAAGCTCAAGGACAAATCACCTTCCGATATTTTTTTTCATTTCTTTGATGCCGAAGTGTGTGATCTTATTGTAGCTGAAACAAAACGATATGCTTTGCAGCACAATGACGAACAATTTGCTCAAGCTTTCAACACGGTCCTATTAAAAAGATTCCATGCCATTTTGATACCGTCGGGAAAAAGTTTATGCAGTTTGGTGTCTTTGAGGAGAATTTGTCAATTGCTGAGCAAATGTTGCCCTATTTTGGACGTCATAGCTGCAAAATGTATATAAAAAGCAAGCCCATAAAATTTGGATACAAGGCTTGGTTCATGGCATCGAGCGCTGGTTTCGTTTATCGTATGATGCCGTATGGTGATGCTAGCGACATATATGATAAGAACATTGGACTGGGCGCGTCTGTAGTCATGGATGTGACAACTTCTTCACATCTCATCATCTTATGTGTTTGTTGGCTGATAAAGGCATATGCGCTACTGGAACGGTGCGAAGTAACCGCCTAGGAAAGCCTGGACCAGATCTAAAGACGGGCAAAGATTTGCCAAAAGGTAATAAATTTTCGTTATTATATACATAAATACTTTTTCTTATTTTTATTTTTTTAAAGGTGAATATGACGCAAAGTTTGACATGGAAAATAATATTGTCTGTTGTCGTTGGCAAGACAAACGTGAAGTGACTTTGCTTTCAAACTTCACTGGAGTACATCCACGGAGACAACGTAGTCGAGAAGGACAGCCCAGCCAAATCGCTCTGCAACAACCCCAATTAATTCACAAGTGCAACACTTTTATGGGTGGAGTCGACCTTCACGATAATGGTGTTTCCAATTATTGGGCTTCGATTCGATCGAAAAAATGGTGGTGGCCACTTTGGTTGGCCGTTCTAGAGTCATCTGTCGTCAACGCTTGGAAACTTATTTGCTTTGTCAACAAAATGCTAGGTCGACCGAAGATTCCACAGCTGGCATTTCGAGTGGACTTAGCGACAAATTTGCTTCTAACGCCTGATGAAAACGAAGACAGCGACCTCGAACAACTACCTGATTCAGGTGAAGAGCAAGCTCCACTGCTTCCCCGAGTCATGAGTAAGTTGTGCAGCCCGAAAATAAAGCCAGAAGCTGCAAAGTATGCATGAAAAAATGCTTCGCAGCCCACCACAATTGGGAGCAAAATCAATAAAATATGTAAAAATATATAACAAAAAATAAGCAAACATAAACAAAGAAATGAATACATAATAAAAAATATAATAGAATGAACATAACAATTGTGTTTTTATTAAATTTATAAATATGTATGGCTAATTTCTGTAGTAAATATGCATATTCACTATAATAGGTGAATTGTGCAAAACGGCCATTGTTCGACTTGTCGAACAGCCCCTCCTGGCAAAACTATTATAGATACAATTTTTTGGACAACAGATTCGGCTTTTTTAGGTCCATTTTAGTTTAGAAATGTTACTTTCAATTGTAAAATCGCAAAAAATATGGCGCGGCACAAAATGGGTTAAGTCTCGTTCGTTTTGTCAGTACTGCGAAGTCATCTATTTAGCTACGTTCTCACATATACATATGTATATCATTTTATTTATGTATTTACTTCACAGCGATTCAAATAATCAGCGGCTGATGTTAGGCGATTCAGCAATGTTGCCTGTTGTAGGTGCAAAATCTGGCCTAAAAAGTCAGGGGACTATAACGCATTCAAAGCCTTGGCGTGTTGACCAAAAAAAGTATGAGACTCTATTTTATTTCCTTTGTACGTTTTGCTTAAAATATCTTTACGAATTTCGATATTTCCTTTTTCTTTGTCAACAGGTTTGGCTCACGTTCAATACGACGCAGTGTTCGTTCAGGTTCAATCAAGCTCAAGCAGACATATGAGCATTTAATGGAAAATGGCGACATTGGTGCTCGTGTTACATCCTCAAGAGCGCGCCCTCATGATCTAGATATTAAGCTTTTGCAAGCGAAGCGTCAGCAAGCCGAAATGCGTCGAAATCAACGTGAAGAAGATTTGCGCGAGAATCATCCATTTTTTGACACACCATTGTTTTTAGTGCCACGAGAAAGTCGGTTTCGAAAAATATGTCAAAAGATTGTTCATGGACGCTATGATGCACGCTTAAAAGATCCACTCACAGGGAAGGAACGTAAAGTGCAGTATAAAAGTTTGCAGTAAGTATCCCGGTAACTGAGAATGGATTGAACCGGATTGAAAATTTTATATTAGATACAATAAGGTTTTTGGATTCAAATTGTGATTAACATAGGTCGAGATTGGAATAGATTCATGATTGTTAAGAATAGTGTTTAAACCTTCGATAGATCAGCGGAATAAGACACAACAATTATTGTGGAAAAAAGAACTTTGTCCAAAAAACCACATTTATTCACAGCACACAAAAAGCACAATAAATTCACATCTTTACTCTGCAATAGCTCAAATAATACAGATACATTATACAAATATGAAAATATATTTTGTTGATTCTCTGAGAAAAACTCATTAACAGGGTCTGTACGATACAGTGCCCGCAAAAACCGGCAGGTTTTTAATAATGATTCCCATCTCAATTAATTTGCTCAGATGGCTCATCTGCAGTTTCGACAGTCGATTTGATGGCGTTTGCATCACAACTGATATAGATAAGTTCACAGATCCTTCCCAGAGACCATTGTGCTGGGGGAAATAATTCGCTCTTTATGCTTAATCATACACTTCTCACCCTTGAGACTTCTCACATACCATTTCCGCTCTTTATTCGCACCAACAAAAGATGAACCATTATCGCTGCAAATTCGCTCACAACGCCTTTGTCTGCAAATAAAACGCTCATAACAAGCAATAAAAGATAATGAAGTTAAATCTGTCATAGCATCAATGTACACTGCTCGTGTCTTTAAACAAACAACATTAGCTACCTAACATTTTTCATTACCACTTACTGAACCAACGATTTAAGGACAAAATTTACCAGCATAATCTAAACTTGTGGTGTGTAAGAAAGATTAACCAATTCGTACAATATTATCTCTTTGCAATTGGTCGATATACACATATTCAATTCAGACATTAATTTTTCTCAGATTTTGCAATATATCGCGCACAAATTACATTTTGCTCTATAATTGTGTTCTCCAAAACTTTTGTCTCGCAAATTGCATCAGTACTTGTACAGCACCATACATTGTCGCTCTATGAAGATTGCCAATAATCAAAAATATGAGAACCATTTTTAACTCTCATCGAATGCCTTATCTCATTAGGCACATCAGTCCTGTTATTCCGTTGCCCACTGTTATTATTAAAAAATGGAATTCAATTGAGCTCCCATGCTGCACATGTTTTCTTTCCTTTAGCACAGGTATTAATTTCGCAGTCTTTCTCTTTTTCTTTTTCCAGCAGAACTTCAATTATTCTTTTCTCATCTCTCGAAGGGCAAGCACCTGTTCCCAATTGCGCTTCGACTGTCACTCATTACCTTTATGCCTGGCTAGCACAAATGCTAAAATATCTTTAACGTTTTCCAAGCTATGCGCGGGACAGCCCAGCAGTGCTGTCGTTGACACTTCAATTGAAGTGTTTTGCTCCTTTTTTATCAAAAACACTTTGCCACTTCCCCTTTCATAAAATCACTTCACTTTTTCTTAAATACAAAATTTGTCTATTCTTTTTATGAAAAATCAGAAACATACTTTTTTGTATGCCCGAAGCCTGCCCTGACTGAAAAGTAATTTGTTTTTTCAATATATCAAGCGAACAAAGCAAAATTTCGAAATACTTCACAGGAAACTTTTTGTAGAGATTTAAATTTGCCATCGAAATAGTTTATAGACCAAAAAAAGAAAGCAAAAATTTCGATTTCTTGTGTTTTTACTCTTTTGTCTATAACTGTTTAGGGTCAGAGATAGGTAAAGATACAGCAGAATATCATAAAAGTAGATAAAATTTCCATTAAAGCGCTTCATTATAAAATTTTTAGGTGAAAAATTGGCCGAAATATGGCTACTCGAACATATAATGCCTAAAATACTTAGAATCATTCAAAGAATACGTTAAATTTTTGGGTACATTTTATAATTTTTAAAAAATTGGTAAAAAAAAAAAATTAAAAATGTTCCAAAAAATTCTGGAAAAAATTCACACGTATTTCTTGGACTATTCTAAGCATTTTATGCTTTATACACTTTTTTCATTGTTTTGAGTAAAAACCGTTTTTTCGACCGCATAAACAAAATTTCTATGTTCGAGTGGCCAGCCATATTTCGGTAAATTTTTGACCTAAGAAATTTTTTATTTATTTTTTCATATTTTTTTAAAATATATTTTCAAATTTTGTTACGTGTAGCATAAAAATGAATGCATTGAATAAATAAAATTGTGATTTTTGTGTTCACTTCGCTACCACTTCACTTTTTCAGAATTTTACTTCGCAACACTTCACTTTTTACAAAATTTCACTTCGCTCAAACTTTTCAAAACGACAGCACTGCAGCCCAGCCGATTGCCGGAATATATATTTGCATGTATATGATCATATTTTGATATAATGCTGAGCACATTCAATTCAGCCTACATATTTTCTGACCAGCAATTCTAAAATTTACTTCATTCTTTTGGAGCATACAAATACTTTTCATTATCTCTTTTGAAGACAAACCTCGGGGCAATAAATTATCCGAGCTATATTTGGTGTTAACATTTGGCCAATCTCACTGTTGCTCATAATATTTGATAAGGTAGCAATAAGGTACCACTTGTGAATCGCACCGCAGGAAGTATTCACAACCTGCCCAGCCTATTTCCTCTAGCACTTTGGTCAGAAGTTAAACCAGCAATCTTGCGCCAAACACTCTAATCTTGACACTGTTTCCATTTCCTACAGTGTTGCACGCGCTTTCGATGCTTAAAGTTTCACTGAAACTCATATGCTTTGCTTCATTTTCACATAAATCACTGCACTATATACTTATGATGCACCAAAAAACTACAATATGTACCTTCACCTTTGTGCCCGCAATCCACCTCCTTATTACAATATGAAAATTTCAAAATAGCAAATTCTATCTCAGTACTCTCTCCAGCGCTATTCTATCTCATCATGAACATTTTGCTTAATCTCTACTAATTTTCCATATAAAAAGCTCAAAACCACCGCTCTTCAGAAAAGCAGTGAACATATCTCTTACTAAAGTAAGCGCCCATTTCTCCGTATATGCACCCATTGCAAAATCATTCATTTAAAAATCTTGCTGCATTATCAGTAGCCAAAAAGAATTCCCCTTCGGCTCCTCTTGCACATTAAATCAAAGCTCCTGCTGCGTTATGTGTAGATGATGTCTTACCATATGTTACAACTGTTAACCAATATTTATGCAATGTGTCGACCTTAACATTATCTTAATACAGTGATTCTCAACTTATGTGCCGCGGCACTTTGGTGTGCCGTGAGATTTTTAAAGTGTGCTGCCACTGTCAGAAAGCAAAATTGCCTACATGATTTCTTAAGGTTTCTGGAAATTAAAACCTTTTGGTCATAATAGCATTGTACACCAATTTATAAATTGGGATGTAATGATGTACAGACTACGTCCCACCACACCTTCTCTTCATAACAAACTTCCATGTGGTACTACCTAAAAGGGATAGTTGGGCTATTTAAAATACGTTCTTTGAAATATACACGGATGGGTCAAAATTGGATACAGGTACTGGATCAGGAAATTTTTTAGACAAATCGTACAGACAGTTAAATGACTGTAGTGTCTTTCAGGCAGAAAGCGTTGTTATTTATTTACCTTGATAAGCGGGTGGCCATCAAATTCATTTCATGAAATCACATTACTTTAAAACTTGTACATTTTCGGAGTTATATAATCGCACCGAGGAGCTTTTGTAGGACACATTTCTTGAACTAAGACCTTTAAATTGCTTGTGTGAAAACTCATTTGCATAACATCGCTGCTAATTGACAAAATGGGAGGTATAAAGACTTGAATAGGAGGATTTGGCTGAAAAAATGTTCTCAAGTGATTCGCAAAAGCATTAGCTTTTTCTTCATTACTTCGGGCCCAGCTTCCAAGAGAGGCTCTAATCGGCAGATCAGTTTCGATTGGAGTCCTAATTTTTCTACTAGCTTTCCACAAAGACTGTTTGCCATTTTAATTGGGGTCTAGCTTCGAGACAAATTTTTCCTGGTCTAAATATTCTTTACTGTTTAAGAAAGACCTTAGTTTGGATTTTTAGCTTTGCTTTAGAAGCTGGAGATCTATGAAGTTGCCACACGCGCCTCATTCTTCGTTTCTCAGCTACGAGAAACTCAATTTCGCTATTGGTGAAAGCACGAGTTTTTGAAGTTCTTGGAGTCTGTTCTGGTGTTGAGTGATTTACCATCGGGATGGTTTGTTCCATAAAATTTATACCCAGGTATAAAGAAATTATACTTATCAGTCAGATGAGTTTCTGAGATATGCATTAAATCAATTTTCTCTTTATTCAAATAATGGAAAACTTCATTTTTATGTTGGTTAATACCGTTTGCATTCCAGACACAAATTTTTAATTTATTTATTTTTGAGCAATCAAGATTTGGAGGAGCTAGTTTTGCGTTTTAACTAAATCTTGTAAAGTTGATTGCATTGAAATCATGAATTGATTCAATGTTTGTGTTATGCATGAAATTTGGTTTTCTAAACTAATTTGTTGGGGGATAGTAATGCATTTGAATATGTTAAGCCTGGATTCACTGGATGCGCGTTGCCTTTTTGTTGTACAAAGTTACGAGGTGTAAAAGTAGCTTGGTTTGGGTCACGAGCTACTTGCCTTTTTTCAGAGATTTTTGTTTTAAGCTTTCTATAAATAGGGCAGCCCCTGTAGTTAGCAGTGTGGTTCTCTTGATAGTTGGCGCATTTTTTTAGATTTGCATAGGTTTGCCCTTTTAATTTGCATTCAGAAATATTGTGAAGCTCACCACATGCTACACAGACAGCCTGAAGGGTACAGTAAGTTTTAGTATGCCCATTAGGCATGCGCTTATTTTACGATTTTCTGATTTTCGTTGATGCCGCCCCCTGAAATCCTTCTAATGGTCATAAAAACAAATACTATGAAGTTGCAAATGTAGTAGTATAGCATTTTGCGCCAATTTTGCTAATGTCGATAAAAGAAAAATTCATAGAATTCGTATTTATTACCCGATTTTAAACAATTATAGCCTGTTAGAAAGGTATTTCAATTTGCTATAAGATAAAATTAAGCTTTGACTAATTTAATCAAGTTAAAAAAAATTTTCATTATTTTTTGCCTGAAACCTCAACTTGACCTTGACCTCTCTTGAGGGCCGGGTTATCGTTATCCGATCGCCGTGAAACTTCATAGTATTTGTTTTTATGACCATTAGAAGGATTTCAGGGGGCAGCATCAACGAAAATCAGAAAATCGTAAAATAAGCGCATGGCTTATGCCCATACTCTTGGCAATTGATACATTGTACCGGACCGTTACGTTTATGGGGTTCCTCAACCACCACTCGACGGTGAAGCAAGTATTGCAGCTTATAGTTTGGAAGTGACTCATTCCTCTTTAATTTCACCAAATCAGATTGGAGATCAACCTTAAACATTGGTTGGGGAACCTTTTCTTTATTTATAATATTTGTAATAGCTTTAGGACGGACATTTTTATCTTCTAAAGCTTCTTTAATTTCCGAAGTGTGAACTGAGGAATCAATACCTTTAATGATAACTGTAATACCTTTGCTGCTTTTCAGCTGGTATGTGTAATATGACTTTTTGCAGTCATTAAAATTTTTAGCAACTATGCGAAAAAATTCCTCTGTTTTTGTTTGAATCTTCGTTTCATGAATGTTACCTCTTGTCAAAGACATAATAAAAAAGTTATCTTTCCCAATAAGTTTGGCTAAGTGTGCCACGAGAACGTTAGAACTGCGTTCGCTCAAATAAATTGGAGGTGGCTAAAAGATTTTGGGTGGTGAACTAGGGTTTTTTTCGTTTGAGTCACATAAATCACCTAACGGAGCAAATTTATTTCCAGACAAAACGTTTGAAGGAACTGTTGCTATATTGATTTTTTTTGAGTTGCCCACATTATCTTTTTGAGGGATACGTTTTCTTTTAGAATTCATTATCATATAGCGGTCAATACCAGTTTGCACCTTGTTAGCTCCAGTTGCAGATGATTTTGGAGTCGTGCCAGTAGAAGCCGTATGTGCATCATTTTTGCTACCACTTCTTTTGTTGTTCTGATGCATGTTGCTAGATACAAGCGGCAGATTCTTCTCAGTCGAAGAACATTGATTGTTCCGCAAATTTGCGTCTGTTGCTTGTTCTTGCAATTGTGCAAAAACGAAGATGTTTTTGTCTGGTTTAATTGTGCATTCGCTGTGAGTAGCGACATATCAAACGGCGATGTGTTGGGAATTCGAATTTGTGTTTGCAGTTTAGCGGGAGAGAGAACTGACTTCACTATACTTGCATCGTCCACAATAGAGTGCGATAGCAGATCACTTAAGATCGTTTTGGTCATATTATCGACTGATTGAGGGGAGTGTTGACCATTCATATATGTTCTAGCTTTGTTTCGTTTTAGTTTTTCAGAATTTTACAAAATTTAGTGATTTCCAAAAAGCTGGTAATCCTAAATTTGCAATTGCTTAAAGTCGCCCTTTAGCGGTGGCACAAACCAGTTGCTGAAACTCTTTGATACGATCAACACTACGAGACAAAAATGCTAGACAAGTGAAAATTTCGCTTTATTTTATTTTAACTTAAATACTTAGCTTTTTAGCAGTTGTTTATGGTGTCAGATTTTTAATTTTAATTTTTAATTTTTTTAATTTTAATGTGTCCCATTGGATGAACGCATCCCACTTTTGCACTGCACTCTATGTTTATAAATATTTTATTACTAGCTGGCCTGGTTGCGACTTCGTTCGGCCGTTCCCGATGCCATTTACGTATGAAGTCCCATCCATCTCCATCGTCCCTCTCTTCCAATCACCAAGGGTTTTAAGATCCATGTATCAACTTTTATAATCATAGCTCACATATGTACATATTTTTTGTATGACAGGTGCAACTCCCCCTTCTCACCCCCCCAAATTTTTCAAGGTGAATATTCAACCATGTATGTACGAAGTTCTATAACGATATCTGACATATGTGAAGAAATATAGCTCTTTGTATATTTTTTGTAAAGAGGATGCAGTTCTCCCACACCTAATATCCCCCAAGTTTTGCATTGTGAATGGTAGATACATTATGCATAAGTTCACCAACTTTCATAATCATAGCTTGTATAAGTGCAGAGATATAGAATTTTTTGTATTTTTTTTTTTGTATGGGGGGTGCAACCCCCGTTCCTCTCAGCGGCATCTCACCCCCTTATGAACCTTCTACAGACCATAAGAAACAATTTAAAAAAAAATCGTGTAAATCGACCGTGTAGTTTCCGCGTACATAAGTTACATACGGACACCATTTCATCTTATATAATTTTTACTTTTTTTGAGAAAATTTAAATTTATGGTTTCAGAAACGCACAGGTAATAGTAGGAGATCCGGTGAAGAAATTACTACCCTCATCGGCTTTCCTGATGAAATATTTTTTTTATGCAATAAAATATAGAGATAAACAAAACCTGACTTGATTGGCACTCCATATCCTGGCAAGGATATCTTTAATTAATTATTGTTTAATTGAATTTTTTACCCCAATTACCCTCATTCCTTTTCTAAATAAATTTGGTGGCAATCGAAAGCGAAAATCATATAGAAAGTGCCGCTGTATGATTGGCATTCTTTATCCTGGCAAGGATACTTGCCAAACAGGTTTAAACAGGTTAGTTGGTGTTGGAAATATACCCTCATCTTCTTTCCAAAAAAATCATATATGTAAATGTAGGTAATTTTCTTACGAATTCAATGGTATGTGATTGGCATTTCAAATCCTGGCAAGGCTGATGATTGGCACGATTTAAAGTGTCAATACCTATATTTATACGATCATTTTTTTTCTCAAATAATATGGTGGCAATCGAAAGCAAAAATCATATAGAAAATGCGGCTGGTTGATTGGCATCCTTTATCCTGGCAAGGATACTTGCCAAACAGGTTTAAACAGGTAAGTTGGTGTTGAAAATATACCCTCATCTTCTTTCCAAAAAAATCATACATGTAAATGTAGGTAATTTTCTTACGAATTCAATGGTATGTGATTGGCATTTCAAATCCTGGCAAGGCTAATGATTGGCAGGATTTGAAGTTTCAATATCTATATAAAAAAAATACTGTCTAAAGCATTATCACTTAGCTACTTAGCTCATCCAATTGGGCTGAATATTGAGTGTATTTCAGATACGGGAAGGTTTTTATACTATACACGAAGGTTTCCGAAGGTCACCCGAACGCTTCATGGTCAAAATGAAGGATATCTAGTTATACTGTAGTAAAAACATCTATGGCGGACTATTAAAACGCCATAACGAATAGTTTTCTGGGGAACCCGAAGGTTTCGGAAGTTCACCCCAAGGCTTTATCGTTGAAACGAAGAAAATCTGGATATACTATAGTGAAAACATCTATGTCGGACTATCAACAAGCTTTAACTGATTTATTTTCTGAGACACCCGAAGATCACCCGATGGCTTCATAGTCAAAACGAAGAAAATCTAGATAGACTATAATGAAAACATCTATGGCGGACTATTAACAAATCTCAATGGATAGTTTTCTGGAGCATTCGAAGATTTTCGAAGGTCATCCGAAGGCTTCACAGCCAAAAAGAAAAATAAATAAGTATTCTAGACTGACAATATCTATAGCGGACTATCAAGAAGCCTTAATGGATACTTCCTAGGACACCCAAAGGCTTCACAGTCAAAGCGAAGAGTATCTAGGTATATTACAGGAAAAATATCTTTGGCCGACTATCAACAAGCCTTATATGAATGTTTTTTGGATCACCTCAACGTTTCTTAAGGTCTCCCGAAGGATCCATTGTCAGAATAAAAATTATCTAGGTATACTAGAGAGAAATTGTCTATGGCTAATGCTATTGTTAGTGCTTATAACTGCTTTATTTTGAAACACTTTGTTTGTAAAAATAATTTTTTGAAAGTTAGGTTTTTAAAATACCTCAATAAATTCTATAATTTTCAACGTGCTCCGTCGTGTAGAAGTTTTGTTTGTGAATTGTTTGTGAATTTAAAATTTTTAATAAAAAATGAAGAAATGTTTTCTGTGCTTAGAAAAATCATCTAAAATATTTGATTTTGACGAACGAAATTTAAAAAACTGTTTCATAAAAATATTATTTCGTAAAGAATTTGGCTTCAAGTATGGAGACGTTGTTTTAACCGAAGAGTCTCGCAGCATTGTAGGTTATCATCGAGCATGTTACCAAAAAGTAACGGCTTTACAACAAAAATACAATGAAAAGTATTTAGCGTTTGTTAAAAATCTTGAAGTAAGTATGATAAAAATACATAAAATTAGTAAACAATTTTGGCACCGACAAAAAAAAAGAGGTTAAACACGGATATAAGGCTAAAAAATATTAATTCTTCAAACTGATATCCGCGTTAAATATTTAAATTTTTTTTTGTCGACAATATTCACAATGCGAAAAATTTTGTGTCTAAATATGGAAAATAAATTTTTAATAATTTTTTTATATGTTCAGGCGACTCCAACTATGTCTACAGCTGAAGATCATCCAGGACAGTCGACAGGTGAATCAAGTATTTATTCCGAGAGTGAAAATGTCGATACAAATGTTGCAGTTATCACAGATTTGAACGAGGTATTAAAATATTTATAACAGTGATTAATTAATTAATACAGTGTTGGAAAAAATAATAGGGACAAGCAATTTTTTTAGGTTTTCAACAATATCTTTTAATTAAACCGATACTCTGGAAAATATATTATGCACTTTGAGTTAATTTTAGTATAGTTTAAAGAAACTGAAAAAAATTCACTTCAAGTCCTTAGATGAAAAAAATACGAGACATTCTTGGTTTCCATCCTGGAAAAAATAATAGGGACAAATGTCACTTATCATTTAACTATGGATTAACTCTTAGTTAGTGCTTACATGAGTTTTTAAACTTCACTAGTTCAATATTTGATCGATGCTCCCTCCATTTTAAGAATCTTTAAGCGTCAACGAGGCATAGATTTCATAAAACTTGCACAAATTTTAAACAGTGTCGAGTACCATTCTTCTTGTGTTTTTTGCAATTTTTTGGTGTATGAAAACCAATGAACTTCTTAAGCACTCCCCAGACGTTCTTAATGGGGTTGAGATCCGGTGACGGTGATGGCCAATCCATAACCGTGATATTTTTTTGATTCATTCATGACTTCACTAGCTTTGATGAATGTTTGGGGTCATTACCATGCATGACATCTCAGATCAAAGGAATTTTCTCTCCCACATAAGGCCGCATAACTGTATAGAGGATATCAACATAGTCTTCTGCATGCATTCGGTCCTTGATCTATAATACTGATGCAACTTTAGCCGCCGAAAATTAACCCCATATCTTGATATCATATCACTATGTTTCCTAGTGTATCCGGTTTCGAATGCTGCATTCTAAGGTCATCTAACAAACAATATACAACCAGAACCAAACAAATAAATTTGATTTTCGTCAAACGACAGCAGATTTTAACAGTTTTGATGAAACTTGAGCCTGATGGCAAAATTAATTATCTGGGCTTAAAAGTTTTACTTTTCTTTTGTCAATGGACAAAAGAAATGCATTTTTTTTGAATGCCTCACAAGAATGTTATCAAACTGTCTTGAAGTTTGGCGCTTTTTTTTTTTTTATTTTTTCGGAACTGGTGTCAAAGCGTTAAAGATCATGGCCTTAGAGCAATTCATTATAGCCACAATTTACTTTGTGGTTTCACTCGTTGTATAACGTAACTTTACTGTGGATTCTACCAAAAACTGTCTGCAGAGAAAAATATTATTTCTGCATGCGTTATAATAAGACGTGTGTCCTTATTATTTTATCCAACACTGTAAATAATAATAAGTTCAATTATTTATGGTTTATTGATATATTTTATACATAATACAAACCACATTATTATTTTTATTTCGGTTGGTTATAGGGACTGCGATCGATAAAATTGTCCGATACAAAATTCAAAAAATCTCTGGAACTAGTAGTCCGATTTTAAAAATAGACTCATTCTCGAACCACTATTTTATTACCATTTTTATAACGTATCTAGAACTTTCATAATATTTTTTTTTACAAATTTTTTTGTAACTTTTCTGGCATTATGGATTTTATGGTATTATTTGATAACTTTCTAGCTGGTGAACACAACTTTTCTCGAAAATTTTTAGCATCGTTGGCAACTTTTTTGGTTGCCTTTATCTCTTTTTTGACCAAAGCCCAGAATCTTTCAATTGACCAGAGTTCTGGACAGTTTGGGGGATTTGCTTCACGAGGCACCAAAATCACATTATTTCTTGAGTACCCCTCCAAGGCCATTTTACTATAATGACAAGATGCTAAGTCTGGCCAAAAGAAAGTGGAAACTTCATGCTTTTGTAGGAAAGGCTAAAGTCCTTTTTCCAAGAATTCCTTAATATAGAATTTGGAGCTTACTGTTCCAGTGGTTACAAAAGAATTGCTCCTTTTGCCACAATTGCAGTTTGCTTGCCAAACCAAGAACTTACGAGGAAATTTTGACTGCTTTTTTGACTTAAGCTTTTCGTCCACATTCCGCCGCGAGTCTACAGTGTAAAATTTTTGGCCTGGAAGCAGCGTAAAATCGGCTAAAACATAAGTTTCGTCGTCCATGATGCAGCATTCGAATTTTTGGAAAAAAAAATAATTTTTAATTTTATGGCGTGCTGTTTTGCTTTCGTGTTCTTCATAGCATTTCTGTCAGAAACTTTTTGTACCTTAAACGTCTTCAAACTAATTTCCTTTTTGGCCTTGCGAACTAAGAACTCGGAACACTTTACCTTCTGTGCCAGTTTTCTGCATGAAATGTCGGGGTTCTCTTTAAAATTGTGACGAAGTTCTTCTTTTGTTTTGCCTTTTTCTTTCGCGGAACCTGGCTTTCGAAAGACATCCAAGTCTTCCTTAAATTTTTTCAGAACTCTTGATACCAATTTCACAGTAACTTTGCTATTTCGAGCAATTCTATTGGTAGTATACCGCGGGTGGACTTCAAAAATTTTTATTAAAGACTTTCGAACTTATAGCTCGTTTGCTATTTTTAAGTAAATATGACCATAGTTTTGGTACATTCAACTTAAAGCCTTAAATTGAGTAATTTGAAAACAAGTTATTGGATAAAATGTGTCGGACAATTTAATCGAACGCAGTCCTAATTTCCTTCATCTGTTATTACTTCAACTGTTATTAATTTATTCTGACCTAACTTTCGTGTAATTATTTGTTCTAGACACCATTATTGGCATCAACTGTGAGTGATTCGACAGTAGCACCAGCAGACACCATAGAATCTTCGCAACCGTTAGAATCATCAACAGAAAATAAAAAGACAGTATGCCTGTTTTGCGGTTGTAAGCAGAAAAGGAGTGGAAATCAAAGACAAAGCTTGATATTGACTCAGTCTGAAGAATTTTTAAGCCACATAAAAACAATTGCAGAATTTTCAAATCATACTGAGATCCTTGCGAAGCTTGCGAGTGAAACTACTGATATTACCTATCATAAGGTTTGTTACACAACTTATAGTCTAACCGAAAAGTGCCAGACTCAACAACATAAACAATCAGATTGGCATGAAATCAGAGAAATGCATAAACTTGCATACCAGAATCTGGAAGATTTTATCACTCATGAAATAATTTTAAGTTATAGAGTTATGTATCTTCAGCAATTGTTGCATAGATACAAAGCTCTGCTGTTTGAGTTTGGAGAAGGAAAAATTGATTCCGAATACATAAGAAATTACAGATCTGAATATTTAGAAAAGAAAATTATAAAAAGTTTCGGAGACCAATTAACAATTGAAGTATCTACTGATCCGCATTGCAAAAAGATTGTGTACAATACAGACATCGATGTGAATTTGATGGCAAGTAATGCTTCATTTCTAGAATCAAAAGATGAAAATAAGTGTGATCATGTGGCTTTTGAATTACGAAACTGTGTGAAAAATATTAAATGCAAGTCACTACCGAATCGTTTAACTCCTGACAATATTATTGACGGGGAATGTGAGATTCCTGAGAAATTGTATGATTTCATACACAATCTAATAGGTGGGCCCCAAGCTTATCGTAAAACTGAGGACATCAAACTCAAAGTGACATCATTGTGCAGTGACATTATTTATGCGATTACAAAAGGGAGATGTAAGCCTGCAAAAAATTTAACCCTGGGATTGGCTATAAAGTCTTTAACAAATTCGCGACAAGTCATCACAATGCTCAACAGGTATGGACATACGATCGGATATAACTTAGCTGAAGAGCTAGAGACAGAAATGACATATACAGCAGTCGAAGATAATAATATTATACCACCAGGTATCGACATATCAAATGGGCGCAGCACTCATTTAGCGTTTGATAATTTTGATCGCTTTGTTGATACGACATCAGGAAAAGACACAATGCACGATACCGTAGGAATTATATATCAATTTCGACTGGCAGAAAATGAAAATCCTGATAATAATGAAGTTTCGATGTCTTTAGCTCTTCCGCTTGATGACAGAAGAGAAGATTATGAACCTGAAGATAATAATGAAGTTTCGATGTCTTCAGCTCTTTCTCTTGATGACAGAAGAGAAGAGTATGAACCTCATTCACGAAAGCGACGACGATTCAACGAAATAAGCCGAGGGGTTAAACAGTACTATTCAAAGCCTACAAAAAATATGGAGATGCTTGGGATGAATTCTTTTAACGAAATAATCGACGTATGCAAAGGCGCCGCTGAAATAGCTATCGACAAAGATTTATTGTGGATATTTTCATTGTCGGGAAACGAATCTCTTCCCATGTGGTTGGGGTTCAACTGTATGATTTCAAAAGATCATAGCAAAGTTCAAAAAGTTGACTATTTGCTTCCAATAAATAATTCTCCAACGTCTTACGCTATTGTGAATGAAACACTTGACATTGCTAAAGAAATAGCCCAAAAGTGTGAAGAGGATATGATTATCGTTACATATGATTTGGCCATAGCTAAAATGGCGATGCAAATTCAGGAGAATGAGAAGCCTAAATATGATAATATTTTTATCAATTTGGGGTCATTTCATACGCAGATAGCATTTTTTAAAGCTATAGGAAAATATATTGATTCCAGTGGTTTAATTGAAGCGATAGTTCAGGCAGAAGTTTTAGCAGGTGGCTCAATGAACAGCTTTCTAGATAGTAAGCATTTTAATCGTTGCAAGCGACTTCATCCACTAACCGCCGCTGCACTACAGATATTGCACTTTAAGCAGTATTTACTTACAACTGCAGTTTCACCCGAAATGTTGGATGAACTTATACAAAATGTAATAGATACTTTATCCGATCAAACTAATTCAGAAGTCAACGGTAGGATTGAATTGCCTGATTTATTGAGCCACATTGTAAACGGTTATAAGCAATTCTCCAAAAAAACATTGATGGGTGAACATGGAAAAACTGCACAATATTACTACCAATACTGTGAGTTTATCAATTTATTTTTACGATTTTCGAGAAGCATTCGTACTAGTAACTTCGAACTTTACTTGGACTCACTTTTCAACATCGCTGACTTATTTTTTGCACTGAACCAACCTAATTATGCTAGATGGTCTGTAATGTACTTAAGTAACTTAATCAGGTTATATAAGGAAGATTCACCTCTGGTTACTGAATTTCGACGAGGTGCTTTTGGAATCAGACGTACAAAAGCAAATTTTGCTCGGTCACCAGTTGACTTAACGCTAGAGCAGACCATTAATGCTGATGCCAGCAATCAATTGTCCAACAATCTCACAGCAGACTCCATATCTGCTCGGCAAAGATGGGCTCTCAACCATAGTATGAGGACAAAAATATTGACTGTTGTCAAGGAAAATGTTGGATTGTCGCCCAAAGATGATACATCGTATTCTTTACAACAAAGTCGAATAAAAAAAGATCAAAAAAATCTGCATAGTATAATTGCAGCCATCGAAAGTCTCATAAATCCATTTGATCAGAATATAGACAAAAAAGTTTTATTTAACATTTCCACTGGTAAGGCAGCTTCTTCAGATGTTACGGATTTCTTGCTTACTGTTAAGTCTGTAGGAAATCAACAAAAGCTAACTTTTATTTCCCAATGCGAATCTGTACCTGGAAGATTTGAAAAACCGATATCAAGGAATAAAATTCTTAATTTTGCCTCACAGTGTACCTCTAAAATTCAGAAGAATAAAGATAAACAGACAGTACTAAAAATGGAACGGGACATCTTTGGTCGGCTACTAGCGATTAGTCTTGAAAAAAAAGTTAATATAGAATACTGTCTGACATTCCCACTAGCTCCAATGCCACCTGCTTTTTTTTCGTGTACCGGTGAAATGTTAAAGACAAACAAATCTGCATTGGCCAAGATATTGAAATCAGAAGTTCAAATAGTTCAACCAACAAAAATTGACGTTGAAATAGTTGATGGATTTTACTTTTTACACCTTATTGGATCTTCCATGCCACAAACTTTTGGCAAAGTAGCTGAGTCTGTACTTTTAAAATTGTGTTCAAGTAATGCTGCAGAGATACATATAATTTTCGATCGATATTTAACACCGTCAATTAAAGATTCAGAGCGACATAATCGACAAGAATTTGATGTTCCATATAAGATTACAGGATCTCAACAACCTAGGCCAAACGATTTTCTCGGAAGTCTTAAGAACAATCGTTTCAAGGAGGCTATAGTAGAGTTCTTAGCAAATTATTGGGAAAATGACCACTTAGTACCTGTAATACAAACAAAAAAAGTTTTTATAACAGTTGAGACTTAATGCTACTCATTTCAAACAAGAGGCAATCATGTAGTTAAAACTGAAGAAATTGATTTTAAATGTAATCACGAAGAAGCAGATACGCGAATTATGTTCCATATCAGCAAAGTTCAACCAACCTCAAAAATTTTAGTTAAAGCTTCAGATACTGACGTCTTAATTATTTTGCTGGCCAATTTACATAAAGCTCCAGAAACTGAAATTTGGTTGGCTGACACAGCCAATAAAACAAAAAATACTAAAGACCTTAATTGCATTAATTGCAATGAACTAGCTTCAAAATTAGGATCATCGCTGTGCATAAGCTTGCCAGCATTCCATGCTTTTACAGGCTGCGACTACACTGCAGCTTTTTATAACAAAGGGAAAATCCGGCCTTTTAAAATATTTTCTAAAAATGAAAATTACCAAAAAACTTTTGCATCATTAACAGATACTGCCGACATTTTCATCCAAGAAAAAGTTGCCGTAATCCAAGAGTTTACTACTGCTATGTACGGCATAAGAAACTGCAGAAGCGTCAATGATGCAAGATATCACATTTTCCAGGGAAATTATTCAACTTCAAAAAATAATGAACAGTTTCTAAAAAAAGTTAAAAGTTTTGACTCTAACATGATCCCACCGTGCTGGAAATCATTGAAAGAAAAAATAATGCGCACAATATTTGTTAATACAATGTGGCTTAACGCTACCGATCCTTGCTGTGCTAAACTACGGCCTGAAGACTGCGGATGGTACATGGATGGGTATTTAAAGCCAATAGAGTTCATTGGAGATCCTACGCCTTTACATGTTGATGATATTTTGCAAGCTACAAGTGAGGAAAATAATGAAGACAATTCTTCAGAATTTGACTATAATGTTGCAAGCTCTGATTCATCCGATAATGAATGATTATTTGTATTTCAACACCAATTTTCAATTTAATAATACTTAAAATATAAAATATTTTTAAATAACTAGATTGATCGTTTTTTTATAAGAATAATACCATTTAACCTGATTGACTGATATTCTTGCAAGGATAAACCGGCCTTTTTGTAAATGCTTTCGATTCCCACCAAATATAATTGTGGACGGCAGATTCAAAAACTTTTAATTTTTTGGGACACCCTATTATATATAGATATTGAAACTTCAAATCCTGCCAATCATTATCCTTGCCAGGATTTGAAATGCCAATCACATACCATTGAATTCGTAAGAAAATTACCTACATTTACATGTATGATTTTTTTGGAAAGAAGATGAGGGTATATTTCCAACACCAACTTACCTGTTTAAACCTGTTTGGCAAGTATCCTTGCCAGGATAAAGGATGCCAATCAACCAGCCGCATTTTCTATATGATTTTTGCTTTCGATTGCCACCAAATTATTTGAGAAAAAGAATGATCGTATAAATATAGGTATTGACACTTTAAATCGTGCCAATCATCAGCCTTGCCAGGATTTGAAATGCCAATCACATACCATTGAATTCGTAAGAAAATTACCTACATTTACATATATGATTTTTTTGGAAAGAAGATGAGGGTATATTTCCAACACCAACTAACCTGTTTAAACCTGTTTGGCAAGTATCCTTGCCAGGATAAAGAATGCCAATCATACAGCGGCACTTTCTATATGATTTTCGCTTTCGATTGCCACCAAATTTATTTAGAAAAGGAATGAGGGTAATTGGGGTAAAAAATTCAATTAAACAATAATTAATTAAAGATATCCTTGCCAGGATATGGAGTGCCAATCAAGTCAGGTTTTGTTTATCTATATATTTTATTGCATAAAAAAAATATTTCATCAGGAAAGCCGATGAGGGTAGTAATTTCTTCACCGGATCTTAGACTATAAACTTTTCTAAAATTACACAAAAATTTTCCGAGTTGCCATAGGCTGTGATAGTTTAAATCGTTAAAAATTGATCGACGCTTAAATCGTTAAAATCGTTTTTAAAAAGTTTATTTAAGTGTTTTAAGGCTAAATTTAATTTTTTTTTTTTTAATTAAATGGTTTAAGCGAAACTAACAGAAAAAAAAAAATTTGAGCGATTCTGCAACCAAAAATTTCAATTTTGTCAAAAAAGTAAGAATAATGTAAGATTTTGGAAAACAACCAGGTGGCAACTTCTGCTTTATTTTGCAGCTTTGTTGTCAAAAACATAAATTTTTGGCGGTTTTAAAACATCAACAATAAAGTTGATGCTCTAGTTGCCAATTAAATGCGTATTGATTACTTGTTAGCGGCTTTAAGGAATGCTATACTTTATCAACATTTTGTAGCTCGCCGTTTACGAATGAACGACTTGGTTTGTTTGCTTTGAAACTGACGGTTAGGAAGTCGCCTTTGTTTATTTTATTTTCTATAAGTTCTACCTTTATGCTAAAAGAAGAGTTATTTTCTTCTAATTTACTTATTTAAGTTACTGCTTGAGTACATAGTCTTCAGTTGGATGATCTCATTATAGAGCATTAGCATTGTTATACCATCAGCACTCTCGTCATTAAAAGAGGCGTGTAACAGAGTTGATTCGATACTTGCATTAGTTGAGCCCTTGCTACTTTGTGAAAATGAAACACTCGGTGAGTTTAAGGAAGCATTATTATAAAGAGATTTTCTAATTGCGGTTTCACATTTGGCGCACTTATATTTTTGTTGTTTACTCTCATAAAATGCAATCTCTTTTTTTTTCTAATTTGGCGCACTTTCCATGGTATATTCTTTACAATAAACATTGAATATTTAATTCTTGTCTATCAACTTTTGCACCACACGATCCGCACTTTACTGCCATTATTTGATCAAAAACTTCTTGGCAATTAAAAATAACACAGTTCAGATAGTTTCAATTATTTTTTTCGGACATATTTTGATTTTTATTACGGAACTAATTTATTTGCTTGTGTCCCCATCAACATTCACATACATCTATTCTTCATACAATGGGCGTGATAACAAATTTTTGGAACTGCATTTTTTGTGCACATACGCGTCTTCTATTTCTGATAAAAACATTTTTTTTTTTGCATAAATTAATGTTAAATAGCTAATTTTTTGCATATGTTTACTTCCATTGAAGTTTGAGCCAAAAACGCTGTAAAATATATTATTACGTCATAGTTATGTTACTGTTGCCAGATTAGGGACTCGAAACCTACATTTAGGGACATTTTCTGCTTTTGAACAATTTTTTTTATTTTTTTGTTGTTTAAGTTTATCTGAAACACAATATTTTAGCATTGTTTTTTTTATCTGTATATTTTTAAAATTTTGAAGTTTGAATTCAATTTGCAACGAAATTTGTACATATTTTTTTTTTTCAAATTTTTGTCGTGTGTATCTATTTAAATATTTTGACACAATTTTTTTTTTCTTCAAATAAATACAGGATTGCGGTTTTTGGTAAAAAAGCGATAAATGAAAAAAAAAAAAATTTGAAAAAAATACGTTGATCTGGTAACAAAGCATTATGTCAACGTCAGCCAATCAATATCATTTAAAATTAAAAAATTGTCTGATTGGTGTTTGACTCAATATGGCATATTTTAGTATTTTATTTTATTGAATATCTTATTAATCTCAATAAAAATATAAAAGCTGACAAGGTTTTAGAATCCTGTGAACCTTTTTTACTATCTAAAACCACTATATCCGGGATTCTTTAATAGTCTTATCACGCCTATTCACTATAGCATTGCCTAAACATTTTTGTAGAAGGAATCATGGAAAACAGTAAAAAATACACATTTCCCTTCGTACTTCCAACATTTTTGCGTTTTTTGGTGTTGGCAGAAAAACGCTTTTACAACATGATCATTGCTATAAAAATTTACTAATGAAATAGAGGTAACGTATTTTTTTTTGTTTCGTAGTCAAATTCTTCTTCGTAAAAAACTGTTGAAAGAATAAGAAAATAATACCCGCGTTACCATATGGTCATGCTGGACGTTAATGGCTTAAGTAAGACCCAAGATAGGTGTCAATTAAAAAATACCCACATGAATTTGAAATTTTGATTTTGAATTCTGCTCAATACTTAATACGGGTTGTCTCAGTTTACCTCTTGCAGCGACGTATTTATGGGGGGCTCTAGCCCAATTGTGATTTTTAAATTACCCTGCAAAAAGATGTATAGTGACATTTATTTCGTGATTTTGAACAAAATAGCTTGTCGGACAATCTCCCACCCAAAAAAAAAAAAAATAAATAAAAATAAAATCCTATCCACGCCTATGATCTCTTGTACTTAAAAATTTACTACGCTCCTTACATTGTATCATCTAGTAACTTTCTTGGCCTTGTCACGTGCTTGGATTGGGTGATGATATTCGTAACGACACTCTCCTGCATATCAATGATGTTTGAGACACCGAGTTATCGTGTGATGGAGCATCCATCGCTTCAGATAGCCGAGTATGCTTTCGTTGTTTTCATGAGCTTGGAATTGGCATTAAAAATACTTGCTGATGGGCTTTTTTTTACTCCGAAAGCTTATATAAAAGACGTTGCCTCTGCCCTGGATGTATTTATTTATGTAGTTTCAACATCATTTCTGTGTTGGATGCCACAACACATACCAACAAACTCGGGTGCGCAGCTGCTGATGATATTGCGTTGCGTTCGTCCGTTGCGGATTTTTACCTTGGTGCCACATATGCGTAAAGTTGTGTATGAGTTGTGTCGTGGTTTCAAAGAAATTTTGCTTGTCTCAACACTGCTTATACTGTTGATGTTCATCTTTGCAAGCTATGGCGTTCAATTATATGGCGGTCGTTTAGCTCGTTGTAACGATCCCACTATCCTTCGACGAGAGGACTGCGTAGGTGTTTTTATGCGTAGAGTCTTCGTGACGAAAATGAAGCTTACCCCAGGTGCAAATGAATCTTATCCATCCATGTTGGTGCCACGTGTTTGGGCAAATCCAAGACGATTTAATTTTGACAACATAGGTGACGCAATGTTGACGCTATTTGAAGTACTCTCATTTAAAGGATGGCTTGATGTTCGTGATGTCTTAATAAAAGCAGTGGGACCGGTGAGTAAAAATTTTGTCGCCTTAAGCCATTTTAACAACTAAACCGATCAGTACTTATGATATTTTCAACATCTTTTGACTTTTCATAATTTTTTGACCTTTTCAACATAATATTATTTCGACAGTTTCCAAATGTTTCGACTTTTCTTAACGTTTTTATTAATTTTAAAACATTTTTCGATTTTAAAAATAGAGCAGGCAAATTAGGTATTCATTTCTAATTTTGTTGAACATGCACCGATTTTGATCCGACAGAGCTCATTTTGTTTGCAATAAAATTTAGAACAAAACCAACACATTAGTTTTTTCCGGCCTTTCCCCAAAATTTCTTCAGTCCCCCGTGAACCCTCAAAATCGGATAAATTCAATAAAACTGTTCTAAAATGCTTAAAAATGGAAAATTATGCTATTCACGGAGTTCTCTAGATTGTTGAATCCAAATATGATGTTGGAAAATGAAAAAACTCAAAATAGCGCCCGGAAAACTGCGTACAGACCCATTTTAAGCACCAAAAATGAGAAGAAATCGTTACAGGCGGTTTTAGCCTAGAAGTCTTGTTACATTGAATGAATTTATACGGTCGGTGTGGGATATTGTTTTTTATACTATAAAAAGTAATGTTTACCAAAAATTTTTTTGTGTTTTTGATTTGAAATATTTGTAACATTTTGTAAACCATTTTTTCTAAACTAATTTGAGGTCGCTGAACACGAAAAACGCATTTATTTTTTTTTCCTTGGGGTCGTTTCCGAGTTATTCGATAATTTAAATTTTCGAGATTATAGCTTCATATACATCAATATATTTCTATGACGACAAGTCCGATCAATTTTATTTTTCCACGTTTACAAAGAATGATTAATGGCGCTTCTAACAAGTATACCAATGATTATGCTTCGAACAAAATTGACTGAGTTATAGCAGGAAAAAGTTTGAAATTTCACAAATTTTTGAAATTTTTCACATCAACTTCAAATGAAACAGTTAATCACTCTTTGTAAACGTGGAAAAATAAAATTGATCGGACTTGGCGTCATAGAAATATATTGATGTATATGAAGCTATAATCTCGAAAATATAAACTATCGAATAACTCGGGAACGACCCCAAGGAAAAAAAAAATAAATGCGTTTTTCGTGTTCAGCAACCTCAAATTAGTTTAGAAAAAATGGTTTACAAAATGTTACAAATATTTTTAATTTTGAGTGGTACTAACTTTTTATAGTTATTGCTTAAATAATAAACAAATCAAAAACACAAAAAAATTTTTGGTAAACATTACTTTTTATAGTATAAAAAACAATATCCCACACCGACCGTATAAATTCATTCAATGTAACAAGACTTCTAGGCTAAAACCCCCTGTAACGATTTTTTCCCAATTTTTTGTGCCTAAAATGGGTCTGTACGCAGTTTTCCGGGCGCTATATTTTTCCAACATCATATTTGGATTCAACAATCTAGAGAACGCCGTAAATAGCATAATTTTCCATTTTTAAGCATTTTAGAACAGTTTTATTGAATTTATCCGATTTTGAGGGTTCACGGGGAACTAAAGAAATTTTGGGGAAAGACCGGAAAAAACTAATATGTTGGTTTTGTTCTAAATTTTATTGCGAACAAAATGAGCCCTGTCGGATCAAAATCGGTGCATGTTCAACAAAATTAGAAATGAATACCTGTTTTTACCTAATTTGCCTGCACTAAAAAACTTTTTCTTGGTATATATTTATTTAGTTTTCTCATTATTTTGTAACATTTTTTAGATTTTTTAATCAACATATTTCGACTGAGTTAAAATAGTGTCCGATCCATGGTACAATAATCGTACCATGCAATCAATTACACATGTAATCCTTATTGCCCAGCTCTGGTACAATTATAGAGGTAGCGCCAAATTGTCAAAACGAGCAAAGCGGAGACAAAAAGAACGACTTCTGACCAACAGAACAAAAGAGAAACAGCAAAATTGTTGTTGTTTTGCTAGTTAATTTTTACAGAAGTTGCTACAAAAAAAAAAAAAAAAAGAACAAGAAAGCGCCACTGACGTTACCATATTAATTGTATCATATGTTCGATCTTTTCAACGCATATCGTATTTTTTATCATATCTCAACTGTTTTAATATTTTCTGAGTTTTTCAAAAAGTTTAGACTTACAGTTTTTTTTACTTTTTGTACCTCTCCGCCATTTGGTAAACTTTTTTTTTCTATTCAGGTACATGCAATCTACATACACATCTACATTTTCTTAGGATGTATGATAGGACTAACACTTTTTGTAGGTGTAGTTATTGCAAATTACTCTGAGAATAAAGGAACAGCATTACTAACGGTAGATCAACGACGTTGGTGCGATTTGAAAAAACGTCTGAAAATAGCGCAGCCCTTACATTTGCCTCCACGACCAGATGGTAGAAAAATTCGAGCTTTCACTTACGATATAACACAGCACATTATTTTCAAGCGATGTATTGCAGTTGTGGTGCTTATCAACAGCATGCTCTTGTCCATAACGGTACATGTTTCGCGAAAAATCTAACGACATTTTTAATTCGCATGTTTCTAATTTTTACAGTGGATTAAGGGTGAGATTCATACAGAGCGATTGGTAATTGTCAGTACTGTGCTTACGTTTGTGTTTGTAATAGAAGTCGTTATGAAGAACATCGCTTTTACGCCACGTGGCTATTGGCAGTCGCGTCGCAATCGCTATGATTTACTTGTGACTGTAGCAGGAGTCGTATGGATATTTCTGCAAACCATTTTAAGGGTAATTGTTATGATATGATAACCTCCAATTTTTTAAAACTATTTTTTCTTATAGGACTAGGTAAGGCTAGCATCCATAATCTTTGTAAAACTATTCTTTGAAAACCTCATAACTCCGCCAATAACACAGTGCAACAAATTGAGTGAAAACCAATCTGAATTTGATCTCAATAACTTTTTTTGACTAATTGGATCGCTGATTCCGAATCTGGTAACCTTTTTTTCCTATCACGTCTGACATCTGAGTTATCCTTGATTTAAAATGCAGAAAACGCTATTTTCAGAAAATGGCGTACATCCAGGAAATAGTGCAGTTCACTTTTATCAGCGGTGTTGAATAGCCCTGATCTTCCTATTCAAACTAAAACTTTAACTTTTCCAATTAGATCATTACTTTTCGAGATATCAGCCATTCGGAATCAGCGACTCTGAATTACTCAATAAAAGTTATCGAGACCAAATTCAGATTTTTGTGTTGCACAGTGTAATCAGCCAATTTACATAATTTTTTTAAAAAGTTCTTTGATTTTAAAACAAATTTTTTATAAATTATATCAAAAATTATTTAACAATGATTATAATCTTCGCTTAAACAAAAAAAATGCAAAAAACTTAAATACATTTGACAATTTTAAAGAGTGCATCTAGAAAGGGCAAACGATCAAAGCTATGTTTTTTTTATTATCAGAAAAGTTGGAGAAAGTGTACTAACAATTGAGGAGTGGCCGTACCAAAGGGCCTAAGTACCATTTCGAGGCAAAAGTAATGTCATACTAATAATAATGTGCCTAATAGTCTGTTATTTGACTGTTATAATTTTTTCAACATAATGACATCAAATTCACACTATCAAAAAAACTTTTAGTAAAAACAGAAAACAATTTTATTAATTTCTAGCAAAATGCCATCCGTTTCATATTTTGACTTTTGCCTCGAAATGGTACTTAGGCCCTTTGGTACGGCCACTCCTCAATTATTGCTAGTTTTGTCTAAATTCTAAATATATATGGGAACAGCTCTGTCTCCAGAAGCAAGATAAAAATGCGTTAAAGGTCTCAGAATTTTCGTCTGTTCAAGATCTTTTGAATGAACAACGGCGATTTTTGAGTAAATTTCGAAATTCAAAATGGCGGCCACAAAATGCCGACTTCAATTAGATATTTAACAAAAAATAGTTCGGATTTTTGTGGAAAAAAATCCAAGTGAAATTTTTTTCACTAAAAAAATCTTTATTTATGCATAGTAAATAAACTGTGAAAAGTCCATTGCGTAATCGTGTTTCATTAGGTTATTCAAGGTCAAAGGTCGCAAAAATCGGTTTTTTGCAAATATTGCGCTAACAGTTACTTGTAAAAAAAAAGTTTTGGGATTTTCCGGGAAAATTGGGAGTTTTCCGGAAAATGCATTTAGCTCAAAATTAGCTCGAAACTCCTGCGTTAAAAGATTTCATCGCTAACTCTTCCCGCGGATTCGTCTGGCTAAAAAAATAAACTAAGATATGCAAAACGATTTTCCGCTTTTCCGGAAAATGGAAAATTTCCCAGACAGCTCGAAATTATTGTTGAAAAGCTCGAAAATAGCTCGTAATTCCCAACCAAAAAACATCGAAATTTGTCACACCTGTATGGCTCACTTTGTGCACCTAAACCATTTGGGTTTCACTGCAGCGAAGAGGTACTGCCGCAGAAGCCATACCGCCCTGTTCCCAATTCCACTTTCATGTGAAAGTGGGTATAATGTGGAATGCAAAACTTTTTGAAAAGTCGGCATTATGCTACGACTTTTCAATAAATTTTGCTTTTTTAAAGCTGTTTTTTCGATCAAATTGAGAAAAAAAATACACACGTATAAGCTCCAGAGTTTATCCCTTTTTTAGCGAGTAATTCTAATTTTTACTGCAAATGTAATATTATTAATATTGCTGAAATAAAAAACTCTAACTAAAAAAATATTTTTTCCGATGACAAGTAAAAAGTCGGCAAATTGGCATTTTCGAAGTCAGTGTTTGTGTGAATTATTTGACATTTCATTCTATCATGGTGTAAGTAAGAATAGTTCGAAAACAGGAGGCCACCTGATTTTATTTCTTAAATTGCAATAGAACATCTAATTAACCCAATAAAATGCACTGAGCATGAAAAAAAACTTTCTGAAATTCCCTCAAATCAGGGGTTTCCCATAATTGGGCATCTCGCCTAATACATTATTTTGACAGACAAAATTGCGAGCAGTTATAATTTCAAGTGCATTGCAGCAGCCGTTGTTAACGTGAAACTCAATTAAAGTTAATAAATTTAATAAAAGCATTTTGATTCATAAATCTTGTTTACTTGTGTGCATTTTTTAACTGACAGCGAAAAAGTTTGCATTTCTACTGTGAAAAGTTAAACGTCTTGAGCAGTCGTTGAATAGGCTTCACATCGAAAATAAAAAGTAATCAACAAGTCTTCGAAATTAAAAGTAATTCAAATTACACGGATTACGGAACAGGCCGGATAAACTTAGTACGTGCACAAAATGAAGGTTTTAAATGCAGTGTGTTACCCAACGGGTTGTTGTCGCCGACATTCACCACTAATTCAGGCGTACGGCAGGGGTGTTCACTATCAGCCAATGCAATTTTACCGAGCATCTAGAAGATCTCGACTACGCCGAAGAGATATATAACCAAGAGATGCAAAGAAGCACTGGAGCAATTTTTTGAAGTTTGTGTTAGCCGCAGACGGTAGCTTTGACGAATTTAGAAGTTGAACGGCAGCGAAATTCAACCAATGAGTTATAAATAGATTTTTTGGTTGAATTACGCTGCTGTTCAACTTCTAAACTCGTCAAAGCTACCGTCTCACAGTGGTCTACAAGAGAGCGCTAGGCTGTCATAACTCCGAAAATTTGTGTATGAAATGTAATATTTTTTTTCCACAAATTTAAAGTTAAATATCTAGATAACATATTTCAAGTACTAGAATACCAAGAAATGATACCATTTCTGAGTTTTCGCGTCTTAAACTTGATGAATTCAGAAAATCGTAATTTTTTCAAAAAATCTTTTAAGATATGTGAAAGTTTAAATGAGTGCATCTTTAAAACTAAATGATCTTACCTCCTGAAACTTATAGTAGGAATAATTTGATCTATTTTCTGAAGATTTGCGTACTTAGATGTTAGTTTTTTTTAATATGAAAAGGATATCCGGATCACCACAAAAAATCTCTAATTTCATTTCTTAAATTAACGAATTTTGCACTCTGTGGACTAAAACTAAAATGTTTTATGGAGTTGCATCGGCTAGATCATTTAAATGTGTAATATGAGGTTCTCTGAAGGTTCTGCGCATTAATCTGCCTCCTCCATCACTCCCCTTCCTAGACTACGATGAGTTTTTCTTCAGCGACTTTTCTGTATTCTTGCAACGCTCCAGTTTCGTAAAACTAATAACAGCCAATCTGTTTGAGATGAAGCAATAAAATTTGATATTTGAAATAGTCTTGGTAGCATCTACTTATTTCTTGAAAATGAGCGTGGTCGGGTCAAGGACACGCCCACTGATTAGTCGGTAATGTATTCAATAATTTGCGGACATAACACCCATTTACGAAATGGGGGTTATGTCCGTGGGGATTATGTCATGGCACCGCCATAAAAAAAAGTTTTTTGGGATTCTCCGGGAAAGTTTTGGGTTTTCCGGAAAACACTTTTCGTTTTTGATGAGCTCGAAACTAGCTCAAAATTCGTGTTTCAAATGATATGATCGCCAAATATTCTCATGAGTTCGTCTGGCTGAAAAAATAAAGTAAGCCCTTAAACATTTTTTTGGGATTTTCCGGGGAAATTTAAGGTTTTCGGGAAAATATTTCATTCAAGGTCAGCTTGAAACTAGCTTGAAATTTCTGCGTTAAGAGAGTTCATCGCTTACTCTTCCTGCGATTCTTTTGGCTGAAAAAAATAAAGTTAGCCATAAAAAAAGTTGTTTGCGATTTTCCGGGAAAATTGGAAGTTTTCCGGAAAATGCTTTTAGCTCAAAATTAGCTCGAAATTCCTGCTTTAAAAAATTTCATCGCTAACTCTTCCCGCGGATTCGTCTGGCTGAAAAAATAAAGTAAGCCATACAGAACAATTTTTCCGCTTTTCCGGAAAATGGAAAATTTCCCAGACAGCTCGAAATTCCCAACCAAAAAACATCGAAATTCTGTATGGTTCATTTATGCACCTTCGAAATTTTTGTAATGAAATAGGTATGTTACTGACACAAAATAATAAATTATGAACTCTTTGATTAATCGGTCCGGAAAGGAAGTTATTGAGAGATACCCTTATTTAAATGGTTTATAACTCGGAAAGTAGGAATCGAATTGAAAAAGCAGAGCATTGAAGGTGACCTTACCCATCCGAATACATTAACAAAATTAAATTTAGCTATTTACTGTTTTTGTTACATAGCTTTAAGTACATCTCTAAACAATGATTTTTGCACTTTTGAGCAAGGATAACTCAGGATTCTGACATAATAGAAAAAAACAAAGTTCAGATTCATAATTAAAAAGTCACAATCCACTACAAACGGCTATCATTTTGTTTAAATGTAATTTTTTAACTTCGGTTTATTTTGGCCGAAGGCCATATTTGGTATGAAAAAGGTTTAACTTTGAATGGAAAGCGTGTGGTATACATTTAATAATTTCTTCTTTTTCCAGAATGATCTTTCGTACTTTTTCGGTTTTATGGTTGTTATACTACGTTTTTTCACTATAACCGGAAAGCATACAACATTAAAAATGTTAATGTTAACGGTCGGTGTATCGGTCTGCAAGTCATTCTTTATTATTTTTGGAATGTTTCTATTGGTCTTCTTTTATGCGCTCGCTGGGACAATATTATTTGGCACAGTAAAATATGGCGAGGGTATTGGGCGACGTGCTAATTTTGGCTCACCAGTAACCGGTGTTGCCATGTTGTTTCGTATTGTTACAGGAGAGGATTGGAACAAAATTATGCATGATTGTATGGTACAGCCACCGTACTGTACACCCGGCAATAACTATTGGGAAACTGATTGTGGTAAGATAATATATGTAGTATGTATTAATAAAAAATTTAAGCCCTGAATCAATAACAACAGTACGACTTTACTTAATGTATATTGTAGTAGAAAATTCTAAAATTTTTTAAGTTTTTTACAGATTTCCTTTTAAAGACTTTAATCATATATTTGTTTCTTCATTGTACAATATAGGCAACTTTACGGCCAGTTTAGTATATTTTTGTACATTCTATGTCATTATTACATATATTGTACTGAATTTGCTTGTCGGTAAGCGATAAACTTAAAAACTTTTAGTCGAATAATTTTTTCATACAGTTTTTATTGCAGCTATTATCATGGAGAATTTTTCACTGTTTTATTCAAACGAAGAAGATGCATTGCTATCATACGCTGATATACGAAACTTTCAGAATACATGGAACGTTGTCGACATACATCAGCGTGGTGTTATACCAGTCCGACGTGTTAAATTCATTTTACGTTTATTGAAAGGACGTTTGGAATGTGATCCACAAAAAGATCGTTTGCTATTTAAGTACATGTGCTACGAGTTGGATAAGCTTCATAATGGCGAGGATGTAACATTTCACGATGTTATCAAGTAAATGAATACCCCATAGTTTTACTCTTCATGTTTACAAGCGTCTGGTGGAGGGTGTTTAATAAATAATTAGTTTTATTAACCAAAGTAGAGCTTAGTTAAAAAAGCTTCAAAATCTTGATTATAGCCTTTTTGCTTGGATTAGGCCCGGATTCACAGTCATAAGTTAACTAAAATGATGACAATAGTTCAACTATTGTTTCATATTTAAATTTTTTTGTTAACTTTAACAATGATCAAATATATAAAATATGGCAGCACGGAACAAATTTGACGTTTTCGTTTGTGGATTTCGTGTTTATACCCTACACCCAGGGTACCTATATTCACTTTGTCATTCCGTTTGTAACGCAGAGAAGGCGACGTGGCAGGTATAGAAAAGTATATATATTCTTTGTCAGCGTCACCTCCTGAGTTGATATAGCCATGTCCGTCTGTATGGCTGGCGGGCTGGGTGTACATGGAAATACATTTTTTGGGAAAAAAGTTAGCTCGAGGGATTACAAATGAGCGATATAGGTCTACGGACACGCCTACCGCCCATACAAAGAATATGTTCAAAACACAATATTAACAGCATTACTACGAATAGTATATACAAGCTCTGAGCTAAAACTAGGCGAATTCCGAAAAGAGGACGTGGCACCCCCCATGCAAGCAAAAGTTTCAAAATGCTATACTGAAAGCGTTATTTGAGATAATCCAACCAAATTTCACTCAAACACTAAAAACTATAAATGCAAGCTCTGAGCTTAAACTGGGTGAACTCGGATAAGGGGACGTGGTACCTCCCATATAAGCAAAATTTTCAGAACACTGCAGTGTAGGGTATTTAATGTTTGGCCAGGCTAAAGGTTACACTCCTACTAGTTTTTTTTTTTACAAAAAGTTGGATGAAAAGCAAATGTTTTCAAAAAGATCATTAAAAGTTTCATTAAAATCGCTGTAGCCGCTTTTGAGAAAAACAAGCCAACAAATTTTATATATTCAATTTCAAACCCTATAAAAAAAAATAATTCAGAAACCATACGAGATATAGCGATTCTAATGATTCGGATTTAGAATCGACAAATACATATAAAGTTACTATTTTGATTTTAGTTTGCTGTATTTTTTTCGAATTTTTTTTTATGAAAACATAAAAAAGCAATGGGTGGCGCAAAAACGCCTTAAGTCAACTTAGGGCGTTGTTGCACGCATTGCGTCAAATGTCTTATATTTTTTTTTTTTGCATACCTTTTTTAGCATGCTTTCGTATAGATCTGTAGATATACGCAAGGCCCTGCAACTTGAAGAATTGTTGGCGAGAGAAGAATTCGAGTATATAATAGAAGAGGAAGTTGCTAAGCAGACTATACGTACTTGGCTTGAAGGCTGTCTTAAGAAGATTCGCGCTCAAAATGCATGCGTAAGTTTTCTTTTAAATTTTCAATAGATTAGTTTTGCGTAATTTCTATGTAATATGATTGGCCCTCTTAGAAAATTAAAAAGTAGTAGTAGTCAAACATTCATGGAGATGTGCGATTGATGTCTGTTGTTATTTTTTATAGAAGCAGCAAAACTCACTCATTGCCGGCTTACGCGCTACGAACGAGTTAATGATGCGCTCTAGCTTGCAGGATGAGAAGCAAGGTATTGCCCAACCAATTGCAAATGTTACGGATGTTACAGCCAACAGTACCGCAGCGACAACGACTATTGCTCAAACATCCGTGCCATTATTGCAAACTGCGATGATATCAACTACACAGCAGCAGCAGCTCTCAGTGGCAATTGATAAATCAACAATAACAACAATAAGTGGCGTTATTGCTGCCGTTTCAACAAATTCAATTAGTATTCATACCACTAATCAACCAGCTGTCGCTACGGCCTCATCATCTGCTTTAACCAATAGTGGTGCATTTTCTCCAACCTTTAGCTCTACGGAAAATGAAGATGGCAGCGCTGTAGGTGCTAGTGTTAACATTTTAGCAACAGCAGCAGCTGTTACAACATATGAGCAACAAATTTCAGCGGGTTCTTCCGCAAGCTCAACTTGCTTACATCGGCTTATAGCTACAGCAAACGCAGCTGGGCCACCTTTAACGACTGGCGGCACATCGACAAAGCGCGCACCACACGTTCTTAATCGTTCCGATTCAACAGGCAGCACGACGGGTCGTAAGTTTTTGACACCAACTTGTTCGGATATTGTAGCGATACCAACTCAACAGCATCATCGAACGGCTGATAAGGAGCGACAGTTGCATCAAAAGAAGCGGACCTCAATTACAACTGCAATACCACTAGCAACAATTACAACCGCTCCAGTGCCTGTTTCATCAGGAAACGGCGCTTCAACTTCAGCAGCTGTCAGATATGATGGTGGTGGCATCAATAAGTCATCAAGTTTTTTTGCGCAATTCAATCATGAGATCAGTCAATATCACTACCCTACACCCATGCATACGCAAGCACAGCAGCATTCGCTTCATTATGGTGATGGTACATCAGCAGCCACAGCTCTAATAAACATGGTAGCCGTTGGTGGAAACAATAAATTATTGTCACTCTACAGCCAAGCTAACGTAGTATACGAATGTCATGACTGGTGGCAAGAGCAAGTCACTTGCACACAAGGTAGCGACGACGAATCATAAAAAAATTTAACTAATATATTTAGAAAAATGATTTAAGTCCATTTTTGTAAATACAATGTTGGGAGAAACTAGAACTTTTGATTGTGTTACAATTTATTTCTAAACTTTCTGTTTTGACCGGGAGAATGAGAGAATGGGAAAGAGAATGATTTCTTAACATTAAAAACACCAACATCACAGGATTTAGGAGGCAGCATAAGCCACGGTGTTCAAATAAAATATCTTAATGAGACGACGCACACTGGCGACATTTCTCAAAAGTGGTTGCAAAAATCAATTATGGTGTGGTGGAAATTCACAAATCAAATGATGCAGTTCCATAAAAAAATGCTCAATACTCACGAATACAAAATTTTAATTCATTTGAAAAAATGGTTCGCTTGGTAGAGCTGGTCAAAATCAATGGTTTTTTCAAGTTTTTGAATTTTTTTTTGTTTCTTTTCTTTATTCAAGATGAGGTTCTATTTTTTCTGCAACTTATGAAAGAAAGGATATTTTTTTTTTATATATGCCATAAGCGATCTGTATACTATCAACTAACACTAAAAACAAATGACTTTTTTTTAATGTCTGAGGTGACTGCAATTTTCTGAAACACTATTTTTAGCTTTTTTTCAACTTCGAATTGAGTTTCAAAAAAATATCCGAAAAAGACATCTTACGGACTACTAAAACTAAATGGGCCCAACAATTCTGAATATAATATAAAAGTTCTAGCTACGTGAATTTGCGGTTTTATGAGTTAAAACGATTTTCATCAGGAAACCTGTGACTCATGCGGTCAATATTCGAAAAGGCGTTGCAAAAATTAATTTCGAGAGGGTCCCTTTTACAAATCTGATATTTTCATCATATAGAAAAATTTTGGGAGCCAAAGGGTTTGAAAATTTTAAACCATTCGGGCCTGTGATTTGGTTCTTACAGCCTCTCAAAGTTGAGTATATTTTGAAGTTAGCGAGAAAATTAAATTTTTGAGAAAAATTCCTCATATTTAGGTTGAATACTTTGGCAAATGGTTAAAGGATAGTGATTTTTTCTTTCATTAAAAGCATTAATGGTCTTTTTTCATAAAACTGATTAGCAAAAAACCAAGTTTTTTAATAGTTTTTATTTTTTATGAATGTTTTTGAAGATATTGTTTTTAGCGTAGTTTTTAAGCTTTGGGTTGAGTTTAAAAAAAAAACTTCGCTTTTTGTAAAGCTCGGCTCACTACGCAACTAAATTGGTGTTTATCTCTTAGCGTGTACTCCAAAAACTGTATGCTTTTACTTACAACCCTTTGTGTAAGAGCAACTTTTATGGCGAAACCTGTGGATAAAAAGGCTAATTTCACGAAGTTTTATATACAAAACTTTATATTTTTATACCCTACACCCAGGGAATATTCACTTTGTCCTTCCGTTTGTAACGCAGAGAAGGAGGCGTGGCAGATATAGAAAAGTATATTTATTCTTGATCAGCGTCACCTCCTGAGTCGATAAAGCCATGTCCGTCTTGCTGGCTGGGTGGCTGGCTGGCTGGCTGTGTGTTGAAATACACTTCTTGGGATAACTGAGCAAGATAATTCAATGAAATTTCGTACACTGCCTCCGTCGTCAAAGATAGCTCGGGGGATTGAAAATGAGCGAAATCGGTCAACGGACACGTCTACCGCCCATACAAAAAATATATTCAAAATGCAATTTTAGGAGTATTTTTCGCGAAAATGCAACCAAAATACGCATAAATACTAAAAATTGTAAGCGCAGGCTTTCAGAAAAAACTGAACGAACTCGGACAAAAGGGCGTGGCACCTCCCATTTAAGCAAAAGCTTTAAAACGCTATACTGAAAGCCTTTTTTGAGATATTCGAACCAAATTCGACTCAGACACTAAGAATCATAAATAAAAGCTCTCAACAAAAATTGGGTGAAATTGGAAAAGGGGGCGTGGCACCTCCCTTATAAACAAAAGTTTCAAAATGCTATACTGAAAAATTTTTTTGAGATAATCCAACCAAACTTCACTCAAATACTAAAGACTATAAATCCACGCTCTAAGCTACAACTAGACGAACTCGGACAAGCGGGCGTGGCACCTCCTTAATATGCAAAAGCTTCAAAACGCTGTACTGAAAACGCTTTTCACTCAGACAACAAAAACTATAAATGCAAGCTCTGGACAAAAACCGGGTGAACTCGGACAAGAGACCGTAGCACTTCCCATAAGAGCAAAGTTTTAAAAATACTGCAGTGTAGGGTATTTAATGTTTGGCCAGGCCAAATTTTACACCCTTACTAGTTTTAATTTCGTTTTTGTCAATTACAGCGCCATCTAGGACGGGTAAGAAGATATTTTGCAGACGAAATTTTTGTACTTTTTTACGTAGAATCCGAATCCATATAAAATTTTGAACTTTCTCCCGCCCCGCCCCCGTCGCTCAAAGGGGTATTGTATGCGCTTTTACGCATTTAATTTAAAAAAATAGGTTACAAGAACCGGCTTTTTTGATACCGGCTTAAAGATAATTAAATTCTGTGTCACAAACAAGAAAAACTGTTGACCTAACATTACTAGTTGAAAAGTTAAAGACTAATTTTTTTTGCTTTCGTTCGCGCGCAGTGAAAATTTAATTTTTTGGCTTTTTTAAAGTACATTTTTATTAAAAAAAAGAATTTTTGTGGAAAAAGCTTTAAGGAAACCTTCAACTTCAGGTAATTGTGGTTCTTACTACATAAAAGTTTTTTTGAGTTATAGCCCAGGAAAATAAGAATATTTCTGCGAAAAAATTCCAAGTGATTTTTTTTCACCGGAATTATATTTATTTATGCATGGTTAATAATGTGTAAAAAATCCATTGAAGTCCATTGTGCGTATAAAAAGTTATTCAGGCTCAAAGGTCGCTAAAATCAGTTTTTTGCAAATATCTCGCTAACGCAAACTTTTACAGAAAAATTTTTCTCCACAATTTTGTAACACAGAAAATTTCCTATGTAAAGATGTAAAAAATGTTTTCGTGTAGCTTATAGTTTAGGAGATAACCCAATTTAAAAAGTTGTGCACATTTTTAATATGTAAATGCTACGTATAAGTTCATATTAAAATATCTTACTTCTAAAATTGCGAATACTCTTTAACGAGGAGTCGTACAAAAAAAATTAAAAAAGCTTTCAAAAGATAATTGGATTCTATATACACCGTATTAAATTTTTTTTCGAGCGACTCATGGTTCAACAGATATTCTTCAAAAACCGTTAAGGTTTCGAAAATACTGGTTTTTGAAGGATATCTCTGAAACGGTAAGTCATACGACAAAAAGCAACTGGCAAAAAACTGATTTTAGCGACCTTTGAGCCTGAATAACTTCTTATGTGCACAATGGACTTCAATGGGCTTTTTACACGTTATTAACCATGCATAAATAAATATAATTCCGGTGAAAATAATTCACTTGGAATTTTTTCGCAAAGCAGCTCTTTTTTCGTCTTATTTTCCTGGGCTAGTGATGTTTAAGAAATTTTTTTTTGTATATATTACATATGTGTTAAAAAATTTAGGTTTTTTGTTATTCAAGTGGGGTTAAAGTGTTTAAGTTTGTGCCCGATTTTCATCTAATTGTGATTTTCTTTAACTATAGACTGTCCATAATAGTGTTTGGTTGTGCTGTTTTGTGCATTTTCGGAGTTATTAAACTTTTTGTAAGAGAACTACAGTCGCTATAATCATAACAAGCAAATGCAGCCACCAACAATGCAATGAAATGCAATGATTTTTTTTTCCTTTCGTTTTGTTATTCTTCTTAAGCTGCCGATGTAGGCTGTACAAGTGACTTAAAAATACAAATTTTTTTTTAATGTATACGTATTTATTGTTTAAATAAAACCCTTGTAATATTAACTACTTTTGAATATTATGTCCTAATTGATACTGATCTACTGATTAACTCTTGCATTATGAAATACGTATTATTTTAAATATTAAAAAAATAAAATAATTAAATAAACTTAAAAAAATTATATTTAATGTAGCGTGTATTATTTGTCTTCAAATAAATACAGAAAAATTTCAAGACTATGCGCTTGATACAGCGAAGCCCCCAACTGTGAATAAAATCTTAATTCATGGCCCTAAACTCATTAATTATGCTTTATTGCCGATTGGTCAACTTTCTGAAGAGGCACAAGAAGCAAAGAGCATTTCTTAAGAAAAATAAGTAGAGAAAAAACCCTTGAGAATATTATAAATAGGTTTTTAATAATTTTAAACCCAATTGTTTCAAGCAAAAGGAAATTACCGCAAAAGAAGCTACAAAAGCTGCCACAAATGGCTGTAAATTTGCTTGTACCACCAACAAATGAAGACAACGCTGAAGGTACAGAAGAATCCGATGAAGACGACTTCTGAAAGTAGTGATATCGATTTTCTTGATACAAGCGAAAAAACCTTAACAAGCAGCAGACAATAAATGTGATTACTAAAAAACAAAAAATTAAAAAAGAAAAAAAAGGAAAGAAACCCACGGAAAACGTATTTTCGATATTTCGGCCTACTGTAAAACTCTTACATCTTGGAAAAACTGTTTTTCATAAGTTTATCATAAAATCATGCAAGTAACAATTTTCTATTGCATCTTAACCCATTATATCCTGTTTTTATGGTTCTTGGCCCTTATTTCCAAAATCTTGGTTAAAATGGGTTAAAATTTTCCACAAAAATACTCTTCAAATAATTTCACTAGAGGTCATCAAGAACAGAAATTCTTAAAACTTCAGAATAATGCGTAAAAAATTTTATGACAATTTTCAATTTCCGTTTATTGCCATTAAAAAAAAATTTCACTACATAATATACAACTGCATAAGTTTTCTACTTTTTTATGCATAATTAACTAAAAAAATAAGTTATTATAACCCTCAATAGTCTGGATGAATTGAGGAGTTAATTTTCAAAAGGGCTCATAACCAAAACGAGGCAAAAGTAGTAACATAATATTAATTGCCTGATACTTTGTTATAAATAAATAAAATTGCATTCTTTTTTCACGAAAAGTTTACCTGATGGCTTGAAATTAATTACATTTAGTTAAAAAAATCAGATTTATCCACTAATCGATTATTATGCAAATAATGTATATGACATTACTTTTGCCTCGTTTTGGTTATAAGCCCTTTTGAAAAAACACTCCTCAATTATAATCGTGTTTTGGTATCAAATACCCCACTATGTGTCGGGGGGAGAGAGGGGGTCAAAATTCATATCGTTGAATAGATCTCTGAAAATTATTGGACACTTGTTTTTTAATTTTTTTATTTAACGTCCAATTTCTGAAATATTTGACCATTCAGTGGTTTTCCTAACGATATGTACATATGTATATAATTTACAGAAAATCGAACTTCAACAAAACATTGCTTTTCACCCTGCAATGTAATCTAAATGAAATTTGGGGTCGCCATAACTACGAAAAAATTAACAAAACTCTATGGGGGTTATCGTGAATAAATATTCCCGGGGAATTTTCACAGGCTGCCGTGCGTTCTCTATTGCAGTTTAAGAAAATTCCCCGGGAATCTTGATTCACGATAAATTCACGGAAAGTTAAAAAAGGGACGCTGCACCCCCATACAAAAACACCTCAATAGCTATATTTCTGCACTTGTAGCAGTTATTGTTACAAAACTTTGTACTTTTGCTATTGCTATTCTTGAGTTGATATCCTCCCTTGCTCCAACATTAATGGAGAAAATGCTGCCTTAATACGTGAAGCTGTCGATGTTTTCGATGTCATCACTGCCAGCTTTGGCTGACATGACTGGGACTTATTTACAAATTGCAGTGTCAGAGCGGTCAAGAGAATTGCCACATTGGGTTGTACCAATTCACAACGTTAGTTTTTGGGCTAAAAACTGCGCCACACATTTTTTGTTTCATTATTGATCGAATATTAAGGGGCCTTAAGAAAGTTGATGTATATTTTGATGATATATCGATTAATGGTGAAACACGGCAACAATGTCAAGCGAATGTTATTGGTGTCCTTGACCGGTTGTCTGAATACAATGTTCGAGTAAATTTGGGAAAATGTAAGTTTTTCCAACAAGAAATTTATTACTTGGGTTATTATTGTACATAACAGGAAAAGGCATAAAGTCAAGTCCTTTGAAAGTGTCAGCAGTAATAAATGCACCAGAGCCATGTAATATAGCACAATTAAAGTTCTATTTGGAAATGGTTAATTATTACAATAAAGAAAGCGTTAATTGGGGGTGGCACACAGAGCACATTCGCTTATTGCGAATATTGATATTCTTCCCCATTATGATCCTACTAAGCCACTTATTATTTCTGCTGACGCCAGCCCTTATGGGTGGGGGAGTCTTATCCCATATTGTGAATGGAGTTGAAAAACCAGTGATGTTTGTGTCAAGTTCACTTAGTGCAGCAGAAAGAAATTATTCTCAATTACATAGAGAAGCTCTGGCCATACTTTTTGCAGTGAACAAATTTCATAAATATTTTTGTGGGTTACATTTTACTTTCCATAGTGACCATCAGCCACTGAGAGCTTTTTTTGGAAATAAAAAAGATGATCATGGAGTAGCCGCAAATCGTCTTTAGTGGTGGGCTATATTATTGTCAATGTATTTCTATGATATATCGTCTTCAGTGGTGGGCTATATTATTGTCAATGTGTTCCTAAGGTATAAACTATAAAAAAGCCAAAAAAATGACAAATGCCGATAAATGCGTTCGTTTTAAATATGCAAGATGTCAGAAATACCACGGCAAAAGACGGAATTTTAACTGAAGTTCATGATTGTATAGTTTCGAATAAATGGCCAAATGTACAAACAGCAGCAACTAAACCATATTATGCTAAGAGAGCATCGTTGGCAGAGAACGGATGCCTCTTTTATGAAGAACGGCTAGTAATACCAGAGTCTTTGAGAAACAAAATTTTGGGAATGTTGCATGATGAACATATTGGAATAGTCAGAAGTAAAGCATTAGCACGTACTTTTGTGTGGTGGCCTGGTATCGACGACGACATTGGAAAGTATATAAAACAATATTCGGTTTGCCAAGTAATGCAGAATTCGAAGCCAGCTAGACTCGAAAGTTTTGCATATCTAGATACAAATTCTACATTGTTCTTTTTATACTATTCAAATTAAGATTTGCTGTAATGGGATGAAGCCAAATCTGGCCAAAAAAAAGTTGATACCTCATGCTGTCTAAAAAATAGTACTTAAAAGACATTTTTGCCAGCACTCCTGGATGTATATTTCGGTGTAAATCGTCCCAGTTGAAACAATTGAACTGCTTTGCCTACCATACCAATAACTTTTTTGGAAACTTCGTCTTTTTTTGGGTCTTAAACTCTTCTTGAATATTTCCTCTATGATCTGCAACATAAAAATTGACACCTGGAAGCTGCAAAAAGCCTCCCACCAAAAAAGTTAAAATCAAATAAATAAAGTAGCCAAATGTGCTTCAATGAGCTTTTTAACTGCATTTTTGAATTTCAAAAAAATTTCGTTTTATGGAAAAAGGTGGACCTTAAATTTTAAAAATTAATTCCTTTTTTTTTTTTTTTGTAACCACTACTTTTATCATACCAGCTTCCACGAAGCGTTTCATCCAACGCTGTGGCCATAGCGCTCCTTCCCGCGCTTTCGTCAAGATAGTGGCTTCAATGTATAGCATTCTTCTAGCGCTAGGGTGGTTCGCGAGCACCATTCTCTGCCATGCCATAGCTCCTGGGCAATGAGTTTACAAAAGCAATTTAAGGAAACTCTTGCGAGTATTCTTTCAAATTGCAAATTGCTTTGTTCCGGTACTATTTGAACCACCTTGTTTGTAACCACTACATTCGGATCCAGCCGGCTATTACTTTGCTCTTATCTGTGAGCTGTTTTTAAACGAATTTCTGTTAAAGATTTTTTTGTCAATTTTAAAAAATTTTTAGGCTTTTTAGCTCGCAACGAACCTTTAGTAAAAAAAAAACTCCAACTGTACTCCGCTCAAATGATGAAATAATAGTGTGTGCCTCTAATCAAGTGAAAAAAAAAAAAGCTAGCTATTACAGCTTCAAATGTCTTACTTCTACGAAGTACCGTTAGTGTGAAGAAAATTTAAATATTTTTATGTTTTTGAAATGACCAGATCTTGCTCTTGTATATTTGAAAACCAACTTTTGCTATCTCAAACACAGTTGGTATTATCGTACATTCTGTACGAAAAAATATTGCTTCCAAACAAGTAAACCGGACTGTACCTATATTGAAAGTTAGTAAGCTAAGGTTAATTCAAATATTGCGTGAATTATCGGGCACCCTTTAATACTAACTAATACCCTTTTTACACTGGCATCGAAAACGGCTCGTTTTCGCGTCATTGGTTTTGAAAACGAGATAATTAAAAATTGCATTCACACTTGTACTTCTCGTTTTTGATGACAGCTGAACAGCTGATGTCAGCTTTACATTACAAAAACATTCTGAAAATTGTGAAAACAGCTAGCAAAAAAATCACAAAAAATGGATATTTTAGGTAAAGTTTTAGTTGCTTTATTTATTATGTTATTATTTATTTATTTCAATTTCGCTTTAATTTGTTTTTTTAATTGATATAAATAATGTCAAATGTGACATGTGAAAATTCACAGTTTACTACATTCATTGACAATTTACTACATTTATTCACAATTGCACCTGTTTTCAATGACAGTTCGGCTCGTTTTTGTAGAAAACAGCTTCTGAGATGTTTTCGTTTGACATTTAATTTGTATGGAAAACCAGCCGTTTTTGGCTGGTTTTTGCCTCAAAAACGAATGATATGGAAAACGAGCCATTTTCGATGACAGTATGAAAAGGGTATTAGGGCAAAAATTACATAAAATCACAAAAATGATTTAATCTGGCAGCATGAATATTTTATTTCCTTCATGTTGTGCCGCTGTGTATTATTGTTTCGTTTCAACTTGTGTTGATGTAATGTACCACAGAAATTACCGTTAACGTTTGCTGTTGCCATTGCCAGCAATGCGTGTTGCCTGTCGTTCGTACCCTACCGATGCCTTAACCGTGTTTCGCATGTGTTTCTCTTACAATCGTACACTTTTCCTTCCATCATTGCATTGCACTTTTTCCGGGAGTGAGCAATGAACAGTGTAGTTAGCAAACAAGTGAGGTCGTCTTACGTAAATAAGAACAAGTAATCCTTGGCTTTCCTTGGTGCGGTGCAGTAAAAACTGAATAAAAATAAGTGCAGATTGTAATTGTAATTCAAATAAAAATTAATTGCAAATTTTACTGAAACAGCTTATTGACAGCGAAACGTGTTAAAATATCGTCCTTAAAATCCTGCAAGCTATTTATTTGCAATATTTAGTTAATTTCCATTTCTATTTATTTAACCCACAGTGCTGTGCGTGTTTACGGGTGACTATTCGATTGGATATTTTTTCTTCATTACTTAAATGCAAAATCGATGCAGATAATTGTTACATGCTCAAAATCACATTTGCAACAAAAGAATCTTTTGTTTTTCCAAGGCAACATCACTAGTACCTCTACATGCAGAGTAGTGAAGTGGCAGCAAACTACATGTTATATAAGTATTTTACCGAGCATTTATTTAAATAATGTCAGCGGTACGTCAATGGTTGGGGACTCCTCAGTTGTAGGCGGCTAGTTTGTCTGGCTGACTGTTGATAGGTCGGTCAACTAACCGCTGGTTTCGATCATAAAAAGTGTCCTCTATTATAATAACTGACCTTTATTACGTGCTAATGAAGCACTTCGTGTAGTCCGGGTGATTGTTCGGCATTGTATGTCGTAGGAAAATGGAGGTCATTTGCGAGTGTGCGAGATTTATTTAATTCTTACTTATCTAACCTACCAACATAACTAAAAAATAAATTTCCATGAAAAAAAAAATTTTTTTTTCAGTTATAAACAGTTAAATGGTATATTTCGCTACATTTCCTACCTATCTGCAACAATGAGTTCCTGCAGTGTTACCCCATTGATTGCAATTACAATTGTAATACGTAATCTGTGTTTCAGGTTATGTAAAGCAAATAACCCACTTTCTGTTTTCTTTTTGAAATGATATAAAGGGTGGGCCATCAATTGATTTGAAATGTACTAAAAAAGGTGTCCACGCAAGATTTGAAATAAATAGAAAACACATTTTTTTTTTTCAATTGTATTTTTACATGAAGTATGTAGGATATGGTTATGTATGGAATAGCACATCGAGCAGATGGCCTCCACTGCTTAGATAGCACATACGCATTCTTTCGTCGTAATTTTCCATGACCATTTGGCATAAATGTTGCTGAATTACGTTGATGCAGCGTTGAAGCTCCTTCTTCGATGCACATATGGATGCGGGTTTGTTTACGTAGATCTTTGACTACAAATAACCCGATAGGAAGAAATTCAAAGGTGTTACGTCACATGATCTACGGGGCCAATTTCGATCACCGAAATGAGAGAATACACGACCTGAAAATTTCTCACGCAGTAATTGAATTGTTTCACGGGCTGTATGGCATGTCGCAACGTCTTCTTGAAACCACATGTCCTTCACATCAATATCATCAAATTTAGGCAGAAATAACTCGGTTGAGGGTAGTTGCACTAGAATTGTCAAATTTGTTAGACGCAAATTCAATTTTAACTTGCGAGTCTCTTCAAGACATTTTATCATGTTTGGAAGCAGCAACAAGCGTAATCTGGGCAGGCCTAAGTTAGCACTCTTAATAGTTTCTTTTCCAAATGTGAACTTTTTCATAGTTCAACGTAGAACCTGCTCAATTACTCTCCATTGTACGTGCTGATTACACTGAACAACAGTCAAAAAGCTCTAATAGGTTTGGAAATTTTTTTAGTGTATTTTAATCTCCTAAACATGAATATTCGTTGTGTCAAGTATTCTGTAATCCCGGCTCACAAGTTATTAGGAAATCGGTGATTTTTGTAAAATAAAAAATATATAAAAAAAATGTTCCAATTTTTTTTTTTCGTGGGCTCGTGAGAAAGGTATAACAGAGTAGATTCTGCTTACGTGTTTTTGTTAAGTCTTAAGCATTTCTCGTCTTTGGTGACCTCTAATGAAATTTTTCAAAAAATAATTTTGTTGGAATACTGTGAACCCAATTTTCGGAAAAGGGGGTCAAAAAGATATAATGCGTTGAAATATTCTAGAAAAGTGTTTCTTCCGTGATTTCATTATGACCTTGGGACAAAAAGTTTTTTCCAAATGACAGAAGGGTGAAAGTTCAAAATTACGTAACTTTTTTTTGAAGATTTTAGCTATAAAACAATTTATGGTTGTTGTTAATTTAGAAATATTTTTTTTTATATCTTGAATCAAGACGAAAAATTTGAGATATCGCACGACTCTTTCCGAACAGTTTTCAGAATGTATAAATATATAACCGTGATTTTGCATACAGTAAAATTCTAAAACTACATTTTGGCAAAATGAAATTAGACAAGGAACATATTTTATGACATATTAACCCATCCTGATTTTAAGGGTTCTTTTGGCAATTTTCGCAAAAATTGGGCTATTGGGTTAAAGTATTCTAAGAAATATTTCAAAAAAAGTTCACTAAGCAAAATCAACTGTAGTACCTTTCTAAAAAGCTTACGATCATAAATATTGGAGCACTTTTTCCATCTTTAGCTGATTTTACATTATAAGTATCTAACATCACCGGCTTCCTCATAACAACTAAGCCGGTTTTACCGAAAACCTGACTTATCGCAAAAAAACGGGTAGCATATACAGTGGCTCACAGTGAAAACGGTCCACCTATGACTAAAAACTTTGACGTCCAAAAAATCAAAGAAATTAATAGAAGTACCAACAAATTTTTTTAATTACAACAGTTCATTTTGTTCAAATAATAAATATGTACAAAAAAAAAAAAAAAAAAAAAAAAATCATTTATTCATTTGCAGTCTTCTGAAAAATAAACATTTACCAAATTAAGAGAAAAATTATGTGACAGTGAAAATGGTCCACACATGCAAAGCTGTGAATAATAACAAAAACTTTTCAAAATTCACTTTTGTTTTGTTCTGTTTACTGTTTTTTACATTTTTGCATTGAAACAAACAATTCTTAGATCGACTCATTCAGTTGTATAATTCTATGTATATATAATAATATAAGATGGGCTGCCATACAACGCTTGAGTTGAGAAATTTAATTATTCAGCACTATAGAGGTGGAAAAAGTCAAAGAAAAATCGCGCAAATTGTAAAGGTAGCCTGAACAACAGTTGAAAACATCATTCACTGGTTTGAAAATGAAAATCGAGTCATTAATAAATCGAAAATTAGCTCAAAAATTATATTCATTAAGCTACAAGAGAAGATCAATCCAAGGCTGAGTGTAACGAAACTTTGGGATATGGCTGAGCAACACTTTACAATTAACTGTTACGCTGAGACAATCCGGCGAGTCCTTGTAAAGAATGGACTAAATGCCAGAATTGCATGCAAGAAACCCTATATTAGCGTAGAAAATACAAAAATTCGATTACAATTACGTCGTTTTCACGGATGAGAAAAAATTTAGCATTTTTGGGTCAGATGGCAGATTAAACTTTTGGAGAAACCCGATCAGGAAATCGAATATTTTGCGTCCGACAGTTAAACATGGTGGCGGGTACGTGATGATCTGGGGTGCTTGTTCGGCTGCTGGTAAATTGTATTTTGTTGAAGGAATTCTGGTGTTGGTAAATTGTATTTTGTTGAAGGAGTTCTGGAAGAATTTCCATATATACGTACATATATCAATTTTGAAAAGCAATCTCAATCAAAGTGCTGAAATACTTGGCATATTTTTATCAGGACATGATTAAATATCACATTCCCAGAGTAATCAAAATGCCCACAATTACCAGATTTTAATATTATTGAAAATTTCTGGCATAAATGAGAAATTGAAATTCGAAAACATCAGATTTCCAACAAAGATAGTTTGAAAAAAGCCCTTTTCGAGGAAAAGGATGAAATAAGTCCATAAAACTCCAAAAAGCTAGTGGAATCTATTCGAAGTCGTATAAAATCAGTCATTCGTCAGAAAGGATATCAAGAAAAATATTAGGGATAGACATGTGACATGAAATTTTTCTTTAATTTGTCAAATGTTTAGTTTTGTGGAGACTGTAAATAAATAATTGAACTTTTTTTTTTTGTATTTGTTATTTGAATAAAATTAACTGTTGTAATTAACAAAATTTTTTAGTACTTTTATTACTTTCTTTGATTTTTTTGGACTTCAAAGATCTGGTCATAGGTGGGCCATTTTCACAGTGAGCTACTGTTCGTGTTTAAGAGACCAAGTACACTAAAACGCTTTTCACAATACTTGGGGTTTTCAAAAGTGTCAAAATTGTTTTGCTGTTTTATTGGTTCTTCTTCTCCATGGTATTCACTGCTATCCCTAGAAAACTGTTGACATGATCATTTTGATCGATGCGACTGTTCTTGGTTCTTTGCTGTACATTTATCACCTGAAAGTATGGTTGTGGTTCAGAGATTCATATGGAAGTCGAGGGCGTCCGGCTAGACGGTTGCACTAAATATTTAAAGTTTCTGCGCTCTCCATTTCGTAATACTGTACCATGCCATGACATGAATTTTATCGACTATTTCTGGCGTGGTGACTTTAATTGGACATCGAGTAAAATTTCACGCCCATTTTACTCGTATAAGCTTACAAATTATTTTTGATACATTAATTTCACCAACCACGCCTAAATCTTTAAAGTAAGTAATTAATACACTAAGCTTTTGGAATACAGATTCGGATTTAGTGGTGTCATTTTTCGTGAGTTTACAAAAACCTCGTTTCATTGGGACACCCTTTCAATGCCCCTAGTTTTTTACCTTTCCAGAAAAAGCGATCCACTCTATTATCTGTGTGTCATAAGGTGGTCTTAGATAATGTTTGATCGCCAAAAGTCAAAGCGAGTTCACCGATGTAATAATGTTTTTGAAATATTGTAGTTTCCATATAATAATGTTATACACTGACAAAACTGCATGTTGCCGTCAAACAAATTTATGGAAATATTTGGGGGACTGGGCGACCTACCTGCCTTTATTTTCATCAACTATGTAGGCAACCAACGTTGAAGTACTCTAGTTTCATGTACCATTTTTCGGATGAATTGGTTCACGTTTAATAAGCGCATATCTGGGGAACTTATTAACAAAAATCGTTTCAATACTGTTAATGCTACAGCAGCCTTTACAGGGTAACGGATGGAACCCATGAAGAAAAGTAGAAGTTGAGCCATTTTAAATTAGAAGAGCGAAAATGGCAGAGCTAAAAAAAAAAGCATATGCCATAACACTGTGGTACAGAATTGGGTCGGCAAAAGTTTACTCGGATTTGACGCTGCGGGGTGAAAATATAGGCCAAAATGAAAGGACCATTTGGCTCAGTTTGTTCAATAATAATTATAGGCTAATTAATTAAGTAACGCCGAATTTTAGGCTCTTAATTTTTTTTTTAAAAAGTGAAGTTTAAGCTAGCAGAGCTATTTCGAGAAAACACATGTGCCGTAAATTGTATATTGAACTAAAGTAAGTAGTCAATAACACAGGTTTACAAAAAAAAAAAAATGTCATGGCGTTTTGACCGGACTATGTGTTTCCTAGGGACTTTGACGTCCTGAATCTGAATCCCGGGTCCGTTTTTTTCCAGAACGTCTGGGAAAAATTTTTCAAGGTCATATGGAGGTCATGTGTCGTTTAGTGATAAATTCGCTTTAATTCTGAATCAAATTTTTTATCATTGAGTTCTTAGTCCTTAAAAAGAATATGTGATCAAAAAGGGTATCTCAGACCTAGTTTCGGAGATATAGCCATCGGAAGATTAGAACATATCGTCTATGAAAAACGATATAAGTTGTGAACCGCTGGATAGATATGTAAAATATTGGTGTCATATGAAAGGTATTTTGACAGCCTATTAAAATGTTTTGAAAATATTTTCAATTGGATTCATAGTTTTCGAGATATGAGCTTTTTTGAAATTTTGTAATATTTTTCAATTACAACAACAAATAAATCAACAACACCAGCAACAACAACAACAAAAACAACAAACCTTTTGTAGGCTGTTCGTAGAACATCCCACAGATAGAAGAAAAGAAAGTAGAGGAATACTCAGGAGCTTCAAGAGTCTCCGTGAGTCGACAGATCCTGAGCCTTTCACTCAGGATGCAGTGGTGGCTGCGGTTCGCAAAGCAAAACCGTCCAGGGCCCTTGGTCCTGTCGGTATTGCCATGGTGATGCTGAAGAAGTTACCTCCGTCGGCAATGCAATATTTAACTGAGATTTTCAACCTCACCATCGCTCGCAGGAACATACCCACTATGTGGAAGGATGCCCGTGTAATCCCTATAATCAAACCGGGCAAGCCTGCTGGCTTGGGCACTTCGTATCGGCCCATTTCACTTTTATGTCCTGCGGCGAAGGTGTTGGAAGCACTTCTCCTGCCGCAACTTCAACAGCATCTTAAACTCGCTAGCCACCAACACGGTTTTAGACTGAACCATAGCACCACCACTGCCTTGGCCGAGATCACGGCGGTGATGACAGAGGGGCACCAGCGTACGGTTGCAGTGGCCCTAGATCTCTCAAAGGCTTTTGATGCTGTCGACCTAAACATCCTCCTTGCGGATCTTCAAAACACGACCCTCCCCGTCAGCACCAAGAGGTTTCTAGCAGCATATTTACATGGTAGACGGGCCTTCGTGGAATTTAGAAGTGCTAGCTCTAAATTCCGAAAATTGAAGATGGGCGTGCCGCAAGGAGGCGTGCTTTCGCCTCTACTTTTCAACTTCTATCTTTCCACCATGCCACCCCCTCCTTCCGAGGTCACTTTGGTCTCATACGCTGATGATTGCACTATTGTGGCATCAGCAAAAACTATTTCGGAGGCTGAGCAGAGGATCAATGCGTATCTTATTGTACTCAAGCGGTTCTTTGAGGACCGCAGGCTGTAACTTGCTACGCAGAAGTCCTCTGTGACGCTCTTCACTTCATGGACTAGCGAGGTTAATAAATCCCTCAATATCCATATAAACGGAGACCAAATCCCGACCGTTAAGAATCCGAAAATCCTTGGGGTGACATTCGATAGCCTATATATATTCTCAAGGCACGCAAGTGAGGTTTGCTCCAAAATGAGCAAAAGAAACCGTGTCCTGAGTGCCATTGCAGTAACCTCATGGGGTAAGGACAAGGAGACCCTGATCGCCACATATAGGGCGATCGGGCGATCCATCTTAAATTATGCCGCCCCCATCTGGTCTCCGGCACTCAGCGAAACGCAGTGGAGCAACCTCCAATCACGACAAAACAGTGCCTTGCGTATAGCTACCGGATGTCACCTCATGTCCGACCCGGACCATCTGCATGATGAGACCGGGCTCCTGAGAGTCAGAGCACACAACACCCTGCTAACACAGCAGTTCTTGCTGATCTGCTGCAACCCTGACCACCCCAACAATAGGGTAGTCAGCATGCCATCACCGCATAGGTGCATCAGGGTAGATTTCAGGTGCAACAAGGAAGCCATAGCAGACTTCCTGCCTGACTCTTGGTATCCCGGGCCGGTCCGCGAGGCCCTCAATGATCTGCATATGCACCTTGCTACTACGGCTATTGAATCACTGTCACTTAATAAAGTGCTCAATAGCCGCCCTCCACTAATCAATCCTAGTGAAAAATCACTTTCGAGGGAGGCAAGGTGCAAACTGGCTCAACTCCGCTCTGGATACTCGCTTATCTTGATGAGCTACAGAGCCCGGATCGTTGAGGGGACCGCGAATCGGTGCCCATCATGTAGTGGAAGTCCGCACGACAGTTCCCACCTTTTCAACTGTCCGTCCCGTCCCACCAACCTCTCTACGATTGACCTATGGTCCCGCCTAGTAGAGGTATCCCGATTCCTGGGCCTCTCGGACTAGGCCCGACATGTTTTCAACTTCCCACATCCCAAATACTAGTAGGTGAAAGGTATAATCTGGTTTTCAATTTACAGCCCTTGAGTTCGAGTTGCTACAACAACAACAACAATAAAAACAACAACAAAATACCTTTCATATGATACTAATATTTTTCAAATCCATTCAGTGGTTCCCAACTTATAGTGGTTTTCATAGAAGATATATATTCTGATCTTCCGATGGCTATTTCTCCGAAACTAGGTCCGAGATACTCTTTTTGCTCACATGTTCTTTTTAAGGCCTAAGACCTCAATGATTAAAAATTAGTTTCAGAATTTGTCACTAAGCGACACATGAACCCCATTTTGACCTCCATATGACCTTGAAATCTTTTTTCTCAGACGTTCTGGAAAAATACGGACCCGAAATTCGGATTCAGGACATCAAAATCCCTAGGAAACACATAGTCTGGTCAAAACGCCATGACATTTTTTTTTTTGTAAACCTGTGTAATTAAAGGCTATTTAATTGCCCAATCATAGACGCACTTCTGCCCTTATTTTGGATCTGAAGAGGTTAATGGTGTTTTGTACTGTTAATAAATTTGAGCATTTTTAGGCTAGGTTTGAATGTTCTTAAAATGATTTATCACCGATTCTGGCTACTCGACAACCCATTTTTTTTAAAATGCACTTTTATACCCTGACATGTACCAGATCATACTAAGAATTAGCTGCAGGTGGTTTTATATTCTACACAGAGAACATAGAAAAATTCCCGTTAGATAGAACGAAATCTGGCTCCAAAGAGGCAAAAAGAATCTGCATGAAATAGGCTGTACCCTAAATTGCTCTTTTTATACCCTGCACCCAGGGTATATTCACTTTGTCCTTCCGTTTGTAACACAGAGAAGGAGGCGTGGCAGATATAGAAAAGTATATATATTCTTGATCAGCGTCACCTCCTGAGTCGATATAGCCATGTCCGTCTGTCTGGCTGGCTAGCTGGCTGTGTGTGGAAATACATTTTTTGGGAAAAATAAGCAAGAGAATTCAATGAAATTCGATGCACAGCCTCCGTGGTCAAAGTTAGCTCGGGGAATTGAAAATGAGCAAAATCGGTCAACGGACACGCCTAAAATATATTCAAAATGCAACTTTTGGAGTATTTTTCTCGATAATGCAACCAAAATACTCATAAATACTACCAATTATAAGCGCAAGCTCTGAGCAAAAACTGGGCGAATTCGGACAAGAGGGCGTGGCACCTCTCATACAAGCAAAAGCTTTAAAACGGTATACTGAAAGCGTTTTTTGAGATAATCGAACTAAATTTCACTCAGATACTGAGAATTATAAATGCAAGCTTTAAGCAAAAACTGGATAAAATCGGATAAGAGGGCGTGGCACCTCCCATATAAGCAAAAGGTTCAAAATGCTATACTGAAAACATTTTTTGAGATAATACAACCAAATATCACTCAAATACTAAGAATTATAAATTCAAACTCTGAGAAAAAACTGGGCGAATTCGGACAAGAGGGCGTGGCACCTCCCATATGAGCAAAATTTTCCAAATACTACTGTGTAGGGTATTTAATGTTTGGCCAGGCCAAAGGTAACACCCTTACTAGTTATTTTTGTTCCTTGAGGGTTTCGGAATAAATGTTTGAGTATTTTCCTTTGTTTATTTTGAACAATAAATTTAATCCTACATTCAAAATTTGATGATATTCTGATTAGCACTAAAGTTCCAAAATTTTATTTTATGAAATAAGCTGTAAGCCACTGTATAAAAATTTATTTTTCCTCTTAATAATTTTCCAGATAATTTTTGACTTTATTTTGTAAGCTCAAGGAGGGAAAGTTGTCCATGCCCCTACCTGGCTACGCCTTTGGTGAAGGGTTTAAGAAACTGAAATCAAGCCCTAAAACTATGCAATATTCTTTGCAGTGAACTTTTTTTTTTGTGATACTATCCAGTGTATACCGTCTAAAATGTCGGATATGTCAGATGGTACCTAAGTAGAAACATTAGTTCTGCCAATTCCGGTTTGATCAAAAGCAACCCCTTCACACTCATACTGTGTTAATCAAAAAGGGTAAGATGATTACCAATATCTGAGCATACCGCCAATTCAGATCTGTGTCAGAAGTTGTTGTTTGTGTGAGTGTTTTTAGTTGTTGCACAATGAAATCTAGTACAGCAGTAGTATGCATTGGTAAAATGTTCGTCGTTCGTACACTCTTAAGCACATAAAAACACTCTTATGCTGACATGACAACTACTTAACTGCACTCAACGTAAGTTTTTTTCTTCTCTATGGTGTTCTAAATTGGTAATGGGTACTATGAATAATCTCACATACATACATATGCAAAAACATATTATGTATGTCATTGAGACAATGATTTAAAAAAAAAATGTTATTTAACATGCCATTTAGCTGCTGCTGCTTCTGATGTTGTTTCGTTGTTAAAATCATCATTAATTACATACATATGTGAGGCACTAACAGAAACTGTATGATTTGGCGCGATCCGTGTGATAGTGTTTCCATTTCCGCTTCCGTTTCCTTGGAATTGAAAATTTAAAAACTGATATTATTTAAATTATAATTACAAAAAAATAAAAACATTAATAAATTAGTAGAATAAGAACCCGTGCATGACAAATAAAAAAAAAATCCAAAATATACTCTTCTCAATACATAATTCAATAATTTAATTCAACAACCTAAAAAATTAATATAAAAACAAGTAATCTTAAGAGAAAATGACGTCAGCAATAGAGCGAATAAGTATATTATTGGCAGTTCTGTGTTGTTTACATGGTGAGTGTGTTAAATATATATTTTTTTTTTTAACTTTTTTAGCTTTTCATCTACAAGTCAAAATGTTAATGCACACGTTTCATGGAAAAAAATTATAATCCAACCAGTGCTTCGGAGCTGCTAATTTTTTTTGCTCCGCTACAGATCTAACATAGCTCCCTGCGGTGCAATGGCATAATCCTCACGGACATAACCCCAATTTCGTGAATGGGGATTATGTCCGCCAATAATTCAGAATGGGGAATGGATTGCTCTACAAATCACATGCTCCATTTCTTTTCTACAACTTATAGTTTAGCCGTATGAAAAAAAACTTTAATGTATTTGACAAATTTCAAGACTATTTTTAGATTGGGCCAACGGTGGGATCTATTATTTTTGAAATTTTTTAACTAACAAAAAAGTGAGTGAAGGAGCGCTAAAATATTCCTCGTTACCGGGAGAGGGTAAAACTGTTCACCGACCCCCATTAATTTATCCTCTCCAACATTTCTTTTAAATATACTACACCATTTTTTCCTCCCCTTAAGAAATCGCCCCTCCAAAAATTTTATACATATACTAAAAAAAATCCTCATTGCCGGGAGAGGAAAAAAATGTTCGCATGTTTCTTCAACATTTTTGTTTGAACATACTAGCCCCTTGCATCCACCCCTTAAGGAGCCTCCCATACAAAATTGATTATTCTTTATCTAAATTTTGTATGGGAGACCCCTTAAGGGGTGGAAAAAAAGAGAATAGTATGTTCAAGAAAAATGTTGAGGAGGAAAAATTAATGAGGGTCGTTGAATATTCTTTCGCCTCCCAGCCATGAGGAATTTTTTATGTGCATAAAGTGAGCCATACAGGTGTGACGAATTTCGATGTTTTTTGGTTGGGAATTTCGAGCATTTTCGAGCTTTTCTACAGTAGTTTCGAACTGTCGTGGAAATTCACCATTGTTTTGCACAGCTTAGTTTATTTTTTCAGCCAGACGAATCCGCGGGAAGAGTTAGCGATGAAATCTTTTAGAACAGGAATTTCGAGAAAGTTTCAGCTAATTTTGAGCTAAAAGCATTTTCCGGAAAACTCCCAATTTTCCCGGAAAATCGCAAACAACTTTTTTTATGGCTAACTTTATTTTTTTCAGCCAAAAGAATCGCAGGAAGAGTAAGCGATGAACTCTTTTAACGCAGAAATTGCAAGCTAGTTTCAAGCTGACCTTGAATGAAGTGTTTTCCCGAAAACCTTAAATTTCCCCGGAAACCCCAAAAAAATGTTTAAGGGCTTGCTTTATTTTTTCAGCCAGACGAACTCATGAGAATATTTGGCGATCATATCATTTGACACACGAATTTCGAGCTAGTTTCGAGCTCATAAGAAACGAAAAGTATTTTCCGGAAAACCACAAACTTTCCTGGAAAATCCCAAAAAGCTTTTTTTTCGAGCTCATAAGAAACGAAAAGTATTTTCCGGAAAACCCAAAACTTTCCCGGAAAATCCCTAAAAACTTTTTTTTTCGCGGTGCCATGACATAATCCTCACGGATATAACACCCATTTACGAAATGGGGGTTTTGTCCGCAAATTATTCGGACTTAACGATAATTCCTAAAGCCTTATTTTATTATTGACAAGAGCCATAGCTCAGGATTTAAACCTCCCAAAAATTCAATACCGGCTTCGCGGCGGCCTTCAGTCGCGGATCAGCCTATAATATATCCAACACCTAGTTTGCTAGCCACAGTAATTTTACATAAGAGTAGGGGTAAGTGGACGGCCTGCGGCCGCAGCTCAGGATTTAAAACTCCCAAAAATCCAACACCGGCTTCGCGGATTAGTCGGTAATATATTCAATAATTTGCGGACATAACAACCATTTACGAAATGGGGGTTATGTCCGTGGGAATTATGTCATGGCACCGCTATGAAAAAAGGTTATTGGGGATTTTCCGGGAAAGTTTGGTTTTTTCCGGAAAACACTTTTCGTTTTTGATGAGCTCGAAACTAACTCAAAATTCGTGTTTCAAATGATATGATCGGCAAATATTCTCATGGGTTCGTCTGGTTGGAAAAATAAAGCAAGCCCTTAAAATTTTTTTTTGGCGTTTTCCGGGGAAATTTAAGGTTGTCCGGAAAACACTTCAGTCAAGGTCAGCTCGAAATTTCCGCGTTAAAAGATTTCATCGCTTACTTTTCCCGCGGTTTCTTCTGGCTGAAAAAAATAAAGTTAGCCACAAAAAAAGTTTTTTGGAATTTTTCGGGAAAATCGGGAGTTTTCCGGAAAATGCTTTTAGCTCAAAATTAGCTCGAAACTAGTTCGAAATTCCTGCGCTAAAAATTTCATCGCTAACCCTTCCCGTGGATTCGTCTGGCTGAAAAAATAAACTAGGCTATAACTCAGAGAAAATTGTTGGAGAGTAAAAGTTAATAAGGGTCGGTGAACATTTTTTCCCTCTCCCAGCTATGAGGAATTTTTTTTTATATATTTTATGGGAGCCCCCTTAAGGGGTAGATAAAAGAGGTAAGTACATTAAAAAAAATGTTGAAGATGAAAAATTAATCGGGGTCAGTGAACATTTTTGCTCACTACCGGCAATGAGGAATTTTTTGATATTTTAATCAAAATTTTGTATGGGAGTCCCCTTAACCCCTTCGACCCGGAAAAAATCTGTGGGGTACACGATATTTGTGATAGATTAATCTAAGAAACTAAATTTAAGTAAAATGTTTGGCCGTCTCTAAATTCAAATTTTCACCGCCAGAGGTTCTTCCGGTCTATACTCCTGACAGATGTTTTTGATTTCAATTTTCGGGATAAAATGTCCTTGGAGTGGTTAGAAGAAAAAACAGTGGTTACTAAAAATTGCAGTAATTTTATCAATTCATTCAATTTAAGCGATGTTAATAACCGAGTTATATTATTCAAAAGTATTTATTCAAAAATTTTTGGGATATATTGTCCCAACCGGTTCGAAAGGGTTAAGGGGTGGAAAAAAGGTAAAGTTAGTGGGGGTCATTGAACATTTGTAGCCTCTTCCGGAAACGAAGAATATCTTAGTGCTTGTTCACTCACTTTTTTGTTTATTAAAAAATTTAAAAAAATAGATCCCATCGTTTGCCTATTTTAAAAATAGTCTTAAAATTTGCCAAATGCATTAAAATTTTTGTTAGAAATTTAAAAAAAAATCGAAGATCACAATAATTGATAATAATAGCAATTTAGTTTTGAAAGTTTAAATTTTATAAAAAAATCATTTAACATTTTTCTTTTAATTTTATATAAAAATTTTCTGAAAAAATAAACCTTTTGAAAAACAATCACATGATATTGGCGGAGTTATGAGCATTTCAAAAATCTAATTAATGTAGTTTTTGCAGCTTTATCAGTTTTCTAAAAATTTATACCTCTGAAACGGCTTGTTAAAAAAAATTTAAAAAATCATGGATGGTAGTCTCAACTATAAAATTTGAAAGGTATGAAATAAGTTTATTTTTACATCATCAATAATTACATTGGTTCTCAAACTCATAGTTTTTATAAAAAATAAACAGCAATCAAATAATGTTAAGAATAACAAGAAATATTCATATACCACATTAGCGAATCACGACTATACCACACTGGGCAATTTTTAGAAATTACAAAATTCTAAAAATAAAATGGGAATCTTTGTGAATGTACGCAGTAAAACACTTTTTCCGCAACACTTAGCACTTACCTTGATTGAATATAAATAAAACTTCACCAAAGGGCAACTTTTTCTTAACAACATTTTTTTGCAAAAACTCCGGAAAAAAAAAATCAACCACACGCGACTTACGTTTCGTTCAACTGACATCGGAAAAATTTTGTTTGGTGCATGACAGCAACACATTCCTGGTTTTTCATGTTTTCCGACAGGATAAAAGCAGTGACATTCGCAGGTTCTTACCCAAATCGGAGATATGCGACTATACCACATTGAAAAACTATACCACAATAGCATCAGTTCCCCTGCTATAAGAAAAAAAAGTTCAAAAAAATCGGAGATGCAAAAGCCAAATGCTATCCGGTTACGTATGCAATGCCCCCTATATAGATTTTATAAGCTACAATATTATCGAACTATAATTTTCTCAAGAAGTAATCGTCAGAGAAATATTTGTAAAAAACTGACTTTAGACGCCATTTTTTCAATATGGCGGCGCGAGCGGACTAGATACGAAGTAGCAAAATTGAACTCATTTTCAAAGATACCGGGAAACATTCCAGGTAACCCCATACTTTAGTCCCAAATGAAGAACTCGAAAATTTTCATAGCAGAACTTAATTAAACTCAATTTGTTTAATAACAAAATATATGCAGGGTTGCAAAATACGAAAAAAAAGCAAAATTGTAAAAAATAAAAAAACGGCTTGAATTTCCATTATTGGAAGCACTAGAGGATCAGATTTTACTGCATAACATACGAGTTCTAGCCATGAAAATGGAAAGAGATAGGATATACTCTCAAAACACCACAAAACGAAGTTTACCGCCAAGCTCTTGAGTGGAATCTACAAAGAAGTGGGAAGCATGATGGAACAGAATTCACCTGGAAAATAACGTTGAGAAAGAAAATCCAAGAACTACAAAAAACATGTAGATTGATAAAAATCATCGCAAAGGATCGCATTAGACTAAGGCATTGGGTCTATTTCAGCACTAGGAGTTAAGGGATAGTGCATACACTTGAGACATACTATCAGTCTCGTTCAAATTTTCTAAGCTTAAACCGTAAAAATCATTGCACAGTCGATTAATATTAATTTTATTGTTTTTTTTTTTCAGCCGCAACTGCACTAATTTGTTACGATTGTAACAGCGAATATGATCCACGATGTGGTGATCCTTTCCAACCCTATTCAATAGGAGAAGTAAACTGTAGTAAGCAGGAACCATTAGAACACCTTAAAGACAAATTTAAGCCAACATTGTGCCGAAAAACAACACAAAAAAGTAAGTATATTCATATGTATACATATGGGACATTTTTTAAAATACAAACCGCAAAGTTTTCTGGACTTTTAGATTTTTTCAATATTACTTTGCTGTTAAGAATGATACGCAGGAATTAAAAGTATTTTTGAACACTATCCTAACCAGGCGTTTGAACTCTGGCTAACCTGAAGGCTCTAAGATCTCTTCTCCACCTGGTTTTAACATAGGGCGTTATCATATATGTTTATTCATTTTTCCATGCATGCAAAAAAATGTTTCTAGAAGGGCAAAATTTATTGAAACGATTGGTAATAATTTGGGAGGGAATATTTTGATACATTCTGTAAGAATTTATTCTTCAAATCTTTAAAAAGGAATTCGAAGCGCTATTTAATAATGTTCAACAAATTGTATAGTTTATTAAAATACCTTCCATATGATACCGATACTTTTGACTTATACCGGTTTTTCTATTTAAATGGTATGTCTTTAGGTGTCACTAAAGCAAACTTAACTCAAATATATCAATGAGAATAGCATAACTTTTTACTTATTTTTTTTTTTTTATTAACGTTACTCCGTCAACTTCTCACAAGTGTCAAGGCGTGGAGATAATTTGGTCGAACTCGTAGACCATTACCAATTTTTTACTTCACTTTTTTTATTCATGTTATTCCGTCAGCTCTTATGAAGTGTGAAGATTTGGAGAATTATTTAGCCAAACATGTAGACCATCAGCAATTTTTTACTTTACTTAATTTATTTTTTTTTTTTTTGATTAGTGGAGAATAATTTGGCGGAACTCTTATTTTTCACTTCACTTGATTTATTAATGCTCCTCCTTTAGCTTGAATCAACACAATTTGTAGGTCCGCCTTGGAGTTTTATAAAATTAAACCTAAGCAATTGGCTGAACAGAAAAGTTCAAGAAGTCCAATCAAAGAACAAAACAGTTGCTTATGCTAAACGCGAGTATATCAAAATAAAAACTTTAGGTTCGCAAACGGCTTTTAGAAATCCAGTAAACCCGGACCCGCGTGAGTTTTGGTTTGGTTTCAGCCCCTGTTAATGAAAAAGAGCTGTTTGTCTTCTATATTTTCTAGATTTTTGTGTGTTTCATCATTGTTAATTAATATATATGTGTTTTGTTTTTTTTTTTAATCTTTTTATAGTTTATGGGAAAATACGCATCGTGCGTGGCTGCGGTTACATTCCAGATGAGCGAGATGATGGGGAATGTATGAAGCGTTTGGGCACTCATGATGTTCAAGCTACATACTGCGCATGCACAACTCCCTTATGCAATCACGCTGCCTCTATACTGCGTTACAATAACAACAACAAGAACTTTATATTGCGTTTACTTCCCTACACGTTAGTGATGTTTTTGCTGCTGCTTATGACACGCAGCTTCAACAATTTATAAATTGCGCCGAATGGTCAACGATAAATATATTTCGAGAGAAAAAAAAAGGAAGAGGAAGCGAAAAGGATTAATTATGTTTTTATATTTAAATCTGTAGCGTTAGGAACTACAAAAAAACGTGTTAGTTAAAACTGAACGATATATTAAAAAAATCCATATATATGTATATATATATGTATGTATATGAATTAATGTGTATATACATATATATATAAATAGAAAATTGAAAGTAATAAAAATAAAAGCGAAAAAATAAATGAAATAAAACTGCAAAAGGAGGATAGAACAAACGCGGTAACAAATTAAAGAAAAAAGATAAAAACAATCAAAGGATGATTAACCAATGTATGCATATGTGTTCTTTTAAATAAATGTGTATATGTACATACATAAAATACATATATATGTATGTGTGTGTAACCCCAGCAAACATTTTCAATCGCGGAAAATCTTCCAACTTTTTGGGGATGTATTTACAACTCTTCCACGCGAGCTTTCCGCGATAAAAATTTTCCGCGAGTAACAGCAGATTCCTCTTTAAACTCTTTTGGAAGATCATTGCAAATCAAACATCTTCGCGATGAACTTACAACTCTTCCAGGCGAATTTTGCGCGATAAAACTTCGGCGCGAGTAACAGAAGATTTCTCCTTAGACTCTTCTGCACTCTTATGACCCAAAGCGGTCACTTAGAGGGGCCAAAGACACCTCTGGTCATGTCCAAAATCTATTTTCGACCTTTCCCCATCGATTGGAGCAGTAAATTTTTTCAAAATTGGACCGAAATCGGTCACTAAGCGAGGTCAAAGACACTCTGGTCACGCCCAAAATCTATTTTCGACCTTTCCCCATCGATTGGTGCAATAAAATTTTTTACAAAAATGGGCGCAAATCGGTCACTTAGAGGGCTCAGAGCCAACTCTGGTTATGTCCAAAATATATTTTCTACCTTTCCCCATCGATTGTAGCAATAACATTTTTTTCAAAAATGGCACGAAGCAAGATATCAAACTGCACGGTACATTTTTAACGGTAAATTTTTAACGGTACATTTTTAACGGTACATTTTTAACGGCACATAAATTTTGACAGATAATTGTACAAAAATTTGCAGTTTCTTACGAAATTATTTTTATATTGCCATTTTATATTTTACTTTTTTTTTAAGTGTTTTTTCTCTTTAAAAAACCATCTTGCGGAGTCGTCTGTGGACCCTTCCTGGGGATCATTTGCGGATTCATCTTGGGGAGTCGCCAGATGGCTATTCCTGTGGATCATTTGCGGATTCATTTTGGGGAGTTGTTAGAAGCTTCTTCTAAAACATTCGCATACGGCCGGACAATTACTCACGCCAAAAGCATCGCGAAAGATCAGAATGCGACTGTCGCGGACGATTGATTTGATCGCCTAGGAGAATCAAATACGATTCTTCCGCGATTGAAAATGTTTGCTGGGACTTAGTGCTAGACTAAAGCAGCAAATATAATAATGTTTAAAGTAAAAAGTAAAAAAGCAAAGGAAATCTTAAAAACAAATAACAACAAGCAACATAACAGCAAACTAAGCTGAAAATAATATATAAAATTTAATTATTAAAATTGCCATAGTCGATATAAATACATACATATACAATAACACACATACACATTAACACACACAGACACACACATACCCACTAAAGCTCACAAACACCATTAACTTAAAATATATATTCTTACATAAGCTCGTAATCACCCAATAAGAAAATAGGGTTGCCAATTTATTCACAGTCCAAATTCCAGAAGTTTGAATCAAAAATTATATTTCTCAAAGGAAAAGAAACCTTATGCTGCATTTCTACCGCAGATTTATGAGGTGATTTACGGCTGTTTTCAGATTTATTTGACGTTTAATACATGATGAAACTTAAATCACCTCAGAAATCTCCTGTAGAAACGGCTTATTACTATCACCTATCTAATAGGTATCAGAAACTTATGTATAAAGCGAGTAAATTGGTTGATTCTGCGACACGCCAAAGCAATACGACACATCACGCAATGCTATTGCTGGATTTAAATTAAATCAAAAAAAAAAAAAAATTTAGAGTTCATTGTTTTTACGCCACTGAAACAATTGGAAAATTATGTATGTTACCAAAAAGTTTAAAATACTCGTATATATTTAGTACATGGATTAACCCATTACGTGTCATGAGTGCCATATAGCACTCGGAATAGTGCTTTTGATTCAAAATGCATTACCACTCGACTTTTGGAATTTTTTTTTTATATTCACTTAATATTGCTTCATTCTAACTGTCCATGTACCGAAAATTAGCATTTGGTATTTCCCTTGGCAACAAAAGCGATCAGTAAGTGAGTGCAGTTTAGCTAATGTGCAAAATATACCTTTTCGATGACATATAAAAAGTAATTCATAAAATTGTATTTCATTAATTTATCATTCTAATAACAATTATACATAACTAGCTTTATTTGCCCGCTTCGCTGGGCATGTTTGTTGTGTTTTTTGATTCTCAATAGCTCAGAAGATACAGATAAAAGTGTTAACTTACGCCACTGCCACGTCACCAATAAAAATTTAAGTATTATGGGAAAGTTAATTTCATTTCAAACCATCTTAAAAATTCCCAATGGCATAGCTGGGGTGTCCCAGGAAACCATCAATTAAGGCTTGTGCTAGTTCGCCATAGATGTTTTCCCTCTAGTAGAGTAGAACGGGGCAATGTCGTGCACTCAACTTTGACATGCTCGTAAAGCCGTACATCTCAAGCAAATGCGACGAATAAGCATCCGATCGAAAGATAATTTCGTTGGTTACATCCGTGTGTAACAACATTTGTGTAGCGAGAAACTGTGTTTGTGTAAGTGAAGAAAAAAAAAATGTCCACGACATTACACCCCTCAAAATTTGTGGGGTAATGTCGTGCATTGTTTTCCGAGTATAGTAAAGGTGCCAAAATGTGTGAGAAATGATAGGTAGTGGTTCTATTAGTGAAGACTTAGCATTATCATGTATTTATTCATTATTATACAAGTGTGAAGTACATAATATGTTGTGTAGAGTAGAACGGGGCAATGTCGTGCACTCAACTTTGACATGCTCGTAAAGCCGTACATCTCAAGCGAATGCAACGAGTAAGCATCCGATCGAAAGATAATTTCATTGGTTACATCCATGTGTAACAACATTTGTGTAGCGAGAAATTGTGTTTGTGTAAGTGAATGTGCACGACATTACCCCAATGGTCGTTTTAAAGGTCAACTTCGATAACTCGGTGAAGCCCAAAATTTTTTTCCAAAACCAAATACTTCTTTTCTTTGGCAGGATATTTCGTTTCAAAAAACACTTACCTGGTATATTTTCCCGGAAGGAAAATTATTTTTCTGACCCGATAAAAAAACACTTTTATCGTACCGAAAGCGTGCGTTTTGAAAAAAAGGTTACTCTGTAGAGACGAACTGGTGAAAATTGCTAGTATTATATGCATAAGCTCAGTAGGTCAGCAGGTCCCTACCTTACGAACAGTTGGTAAATCATTCAATTCTTTGGGCTAAAACAGCCAGTGCACGACATTACCCCCTGCACGACATTACCCCGTTCTACTCTACATCTAGATATTTTCCGTTTTGACTATGAACCCTTCGGGTGGTCTTCGGAAACCTTCGTATATAGCATAAAAATACTCCCATACCTGAGGTACACTCATTCCTATATTTTCAGCTCAATTAGCCAAGTAGTTTCTGAGTGATAATGCTTCACACACACAGACACAGGCATTTTATCTACCCAATGGGGAATGGAGCGCATCAATAGCGCTTCTGAAGCGCTCTAAAGCAGCAGTGAAGCGCATCACTCTCGTTTCCAAAAGCGCTGAAATTAACATTGGCATGTCATTGGAAGGAAGCGCTTCGTTCTCGCTACCAGAAATGCTCTTTGGATGCGCATCGCTCTCGCACCCAGAAATGCTGTTTGGATGCGCATCGCTCTCGCTACCAGAAATGCTCTTTGGATGCGCATCGCTCTCGCATTCAGAAATGCTCTTTGGATGCTTTTTGGATGGCAATAAAAATATTTAAAAAATTAATTTTTAATTAATTTTTTTTTACGTCTTTCGCCACAAAGACACATCAGAATTATTTTTTTTTGATGTAATTATAAATATTTTTGATATTACTAAATTAATTATAATTGAAAAATTGCAAGTTGAAAAACTTTTTTGTTTGGTCTGGGCCGGAGTTGAACCGAGGACCTCACGGTTGCTACATCTCTAAATCGCAATGCCAGTCGCTATACCACTGCTCCATCCTCGCGCTCTTAAAAAGCAGACTTATTAATTTATGTTGTTTTGTACGTTAATACGTGACCGAAAGCGCATCGCTCTCGTATCCAGAAATGCTCTTTGGATGCGCATCGCTCTCGCTACCAGAAATGCTCTTTGGATGCGCATCGCTTTGCCTACCTATAGCGTAGAAAATATGCGCATACAAATCAGCTCTTTAGATGCGAGAAGGACGCGTATCGCTATTGCATCATGGGGATGCGCATCGAAATTTTCTGTTGGACATATATATTAAAATGTGGTGTGCGTGTGTTTGTCGCCTTATAACTTTGAAACCGCTTAACCAATCGTTACCATTTTCGCACTATATGTTTGTTTTGTACTGCAGGTAGTTTATAGCTATGCTAAATGGGGATCGGGAGAGGGGGAGCTGTAGCCCCCATACAAAAAAACATTTAAAATGCTATATCTCTGAAGGAATTGCATATTTTGTTATAGAACTTAGTACGTGGATATATGTTTTTACTGCCAATCAACGTGCAAAAAGTGGAGTGGATTGAGGTGTTACATCGGTCACACAAAAAATTACTTTAAATGCTATATCTCTGTAGGAATAGCAGCTTTTGCTATAAAACTTGGTACATAAATATAAATACTGCCAACCATTAGCCTTGCAAAAAAATGCAGGGATCGCTCATGAGGTACGAGCGCACGCTATAGGAAAAAATTAGTTTTAATGATAAATCCATGTGCCTATAGCAGCCTATTGAAAAAGGGTAGAACAACGTTTGCCGGGACCGCTAGTATATATAGATTTTAAAGAACATGATTTAGACTTTTGAACTGTATGTAATACTTCCAAAACACTATTAAAAAGTTTTGAGGCTGATATTCAAGCAAATAAAATGAAAGTACCAAATGGCACTCATGACACGAACCCGCTGTTATAGGTTGAATCTATTTAGTTGTTACCATATTGCCAACGTATTGATTATCTTTTTATGGGCGTGCCAATCTGAAACATCATGGATACAATACCACTGGTACTTTAAGAGGAAGAAAGGATATCAAGCTCCTGTTCTTTACCAAATAAAGGACTTCCAATAAATAATGCAGAGGTTCCTAAGCCCATCGTACAGAACAAAATCGCCAGTAATATATATATCAACAACTTATTCCACGTTAATGTTATGTATTTTTATAAATAACTTAGCAATTCACAATGCACTTCAAAACTTTGTGACTAAAAAATTGTCCTTGATTTGAAAATAAACGAATAAACCTAAGCAAAGTCTTGACCCGCAAATGTTAAAGCACAGGTGACAATCCAATAGGATTTTTGAATTCAGGAGGCTAAAATCAGCCCAAGTGCTCTAATGGGTAAAGGTTATTATATAGAGTGTAAACGATAAAGTTACGAAGGTTTTGAGAGGTGATAGAGGAGGCCTAGACTAAAAAAAATTGTCTCTGACTTTTTTCACGAAAAAAATTTTCGTGGGCCACCGTAACGTTTTGGAGAAAACTTTTTTATTGGGAACTTTTAGCTAATTGTATGAGCTTCTAAGAATGCATTTGGTTAATAGGGTTTAAAAGGATTTCGGAAAGTTCTGGACCATTAAAGCTTATATTCTAATTTTTTTTTCCTATTTTTTAACTTTGGTGGACATTTTAGTATGAAAATTTCCTATTTACATACCTTTTCATAAATTTTTTTGGAATCCTCGTTGAATTTTCTTATATTCGGTTCTACATTTGTCAGACCAATTTTTTGATTTGAGATCAGAAAAAAATACTTTTACATAACAACACTTGCATGCGTTGCGCTGCCCTTTATCAACTAGATCCTTCAAACGGATTGTTTTTGAAAAGTATTTTTTTCTGGCCCTAATTCAAAAAATTGATATGACGAATGCACTTTCGAATATAAAAAATTTAAGAAATTTAACATTTTCCAAAAAAGTTTAAAAAAAGGTATTCATACTAAAATGGCCGCCAAAGTCAAAAAGTAAAAGTTTAAAATATCAATTTTAAAGGTCCAGAACTTTGCAAAATCCATTTCAACCCCATAAACCAAATAGAAAGATGAAAGCTCATATAACTAGTTAAAAGTTACCCATAAAAAATTATTCTCTAAAATGTTAGGGTTACCCGAGAAATTTTTTTTTTTTTTTTGTAAAACCTGTCAGAAAATCATTTTTTTCCCAATAACTCCTCATGGGTACATTTTAAACCCCTGCCCCCCAGTTGCAATTTTTTGCTACTCTGATAGTCTCCTCTATTGCCTCCTAAAAATTTCGTAACCTTTTCGTTTACACCCTGTGTATGTATATTGGAAGAAGTATTCATAGATTTCACTAGATGTATGCAAAAGATTATTCTTTCGCAAAAGCCTCTGGAATTAACTATTAGAATTTAACGAAGTTTTGTGCGTGGGCAAAACACTTCGTTTTAATTTTATTTCACACTCAACGTTATTCTCCCATTTTGGGTTACATCTTGACTACTCTGTTTTCGATCGACTTCGTTTTCATATGATTTTTTTCGGCTTATTCTCTTTTACAGCTTTTTTTTATGCAGTTTTCGCCATTTTTAATAATTTCTTTGATATGTTTGGATATTAATTCTTACTTCTCCCCGTTGTATTTGAATGATTTTTCAATGCATTTTGCTTTATAGAACAGTTTTAACGATTTTAACGAATTGTGTTAATTATTCGCTGCATATTTTAAATATAATTAAAAAAAGTATGACTTTAACTGGAAAATTCTTTTTTCCGAAGACAAGTAGAGAATATAACATCTTCTTATAGAAAAATCAGCAATGGTACGCGGTTTGCATTTTTTTTATATATATATTTTTAGCTCATAGAATGATAGTTCAAATCCCATTTCGTAATTAATTTTTTGCACAAATTCTAATTATTTAGAATACAATCCACCTTAAATCCTTTTGAAAATGACTTACCGACGGCATTTATTGAAAAGAACAATTAATACATGTTATTGATTCCGTGGTGAACGCACCGTATTCGTGATTTAATCTAAAAACGAAATTTTTCGACAGATAATGTTACTTTATAAAAAATAAACATATTCTTATTGTAAAGCCTATAGAAATTTATGTCATAATCGGAAATTTTCTTAAACACCCAGATTCCGACTTAGTTGGCAAACCTTCTGCTTGAATAGCAAACACTAAATTAACTTCTACACTTCTCCATTATTTCTTTTTATCCCCACAAAACACACACGAGCAAGGATACGTTATTCGACCCAGCAAACATTTTCAATCGCGGACAATCTTCCAACTTTTTGGGGATGCATTTACAACTCTTCCACGTGAGCTTTCCGCGATAAAAATTTTCCGCGAGCAACAGAAGATTCTCTTAACACTCTTCTGGAAGATCATTGCAAATCAAACATCTCTGCGATGAACTTACAACCCTTCCAGGCGAGTATTGCGCGACAAATCTTCTGCGCGATTAACGTAAGATACTTTTATCACTCTTCTGGAAGATCATTGTATGGCCCATTTTTACAAAAACAATTTATTACACCAATTCATGGGGAAAGGTCTAAACAATATATTTTGGACACAACAAGAGTTGGCTCCGAACCTTCTAAGTGACAGTTTTGAGCCTATTTTTGTAAAAAAATTTTATTGCACCAATCAATATTTTGTACCTGACCAAAAATTTATCCGGGCACTCTGAGTGACCGTTTTAGACCCATTTTTGTAAAAAAATTTTACTGCACTAATCGATGGGGAGTTGGCTCCGGGTCCTTTAAGTGACCGTTTTGTGCCCATTTTTATAAACAAATTTTATTGGATCAATCAATGGGGAAAGGTCGAAAATATATTGTGAACATGACCAGGCTCCAGGCCCTGTAAGTGACCGTTTTGGGCCCATTTTTGAAAAAATATGTTATTGCTCCAGTCTATGGGGAAAGGTAACAAATAGATCTCGGACATGGGCAGAGGTGTCTCCGACCACTCTAAGTGACCGATTTCGGCCCACATTGAAATAAAAATTTATTGCTTCAATCGATGACGATAGGTCGAAAATACACTTTTGACATCACCAGAGGAGTCTCTGAACCCTCTAAGGACCCAAAACGGTCGCGTAGAGGGGTCAAAGACACCTCTGGTCATGTCCAAAATATATTTTCGACCTTTCCCCTCTCTTCTGAAAGATGGTTTTAAATCGAACTTCTTCACGAATAACCTACAAATCTTCCAGACGAGTTTTACGCGATACAAGATGGCCCACTACGACATGACGTAATTTTTTTTTTTCTAAAGGCCAATATTTCTGAGGCCCGGTATTTTTCAGTAAGCAAAATGTCAAACTACACGGTATATTTTTAACGGCACATAAATTTTTGACATTTAATATTTTTTTTCCAAGTTTTTTTTCGCTTTAAAAAACATTTTGCGGAGTCGTCTGTGGATTCTTCCTGGGGATCATTTGCGAATTCATCTTGGGGAGTTGTTAGAGGATACTTCTAAAACATTCGCAACTACCGGACAGTTTCTCACGCCAAAAGCATCGCGGAAGATTAGAATGCGTCTGTCGCGGACTATTGATTTGATTGCCTAGGCGAATCAAATGCGATTATGCCGCGATTGAAAATGGTTGCTGGGCATTTTAAAAGTTGAATGCAAAATATCCCACCCGTAATAAGTTGCTTGGTTCGTAATAGTTAAATATTTTTTGTTATTTTTTTGTTTGTGTGCAATAAATACTTTTTATATGTTTAAATTCGTGCCTTATTTTTATGCATTACGGGTGGGACATTATTGAATATAACTAGCAGAAGTTTTTATTTCGAGGCAAGCGCAAACCTTACCTGAACGTGAACTAGAAATAACAAAAACTGAAAAAACGTAATGATTCCTTTGTCTTATTTTCGAATCATTTTAGCATAGCAACTAGTAATATCACGGACAAAAAAGTTTGAGATATTGTTTGGGCACAGACGGCGCTCAAACAAAATCCTTCTTCACTACCATTGCTTACACCATATCACAAAAGTACATACATAATAATAAAAAATTATATTTCTAAGAGAAAAAAAAAAAATGAATTGTTTTAATTTGTTTGTTGTTGTTATTGCTGCTTTTAATTTAACATGATATGCCTACAACAAATATTCAGATTTAGCCCTAGTCTTGTTAGACAAAAATTTGTAGTGAGAAGTTTGTTTATTGACCGTTTTTCACGTGTACGTTACAAATGAAAGTAACCACAATGAAAAGCCATATTTGAACCCGTGCCTTCGTGTCCAATAAACGAACATGGTGCTTACTACATAAGCCGCGGCCAGGGTCAAATCTGCTCATATAAGCCCACTTGCTGTTATTAATTGCTAATTACACTAGTTTACAGCCAAAATTCCCAGCGAATGCCGTTACTCATTTTATATGGAAAATGGGCTGCTGATTCCGAAAATCGCATTTTTTTTTGTTTATTTCGTGTCGTTTTCGAGATATCGGTCATTTTCGGTTTTTGGACCAAAAAAAAAAGATAGTTCCATTAAAATACAAATATCTCAAGAACCAATGTTTGTATTTAAACAAATAATATGTCATATTAAAGGTAATTAAATTACCTACAAATATTATCCACATCACTTTTTGGTTGGTTCGTTAGTTTCGGTGAAATAAATTGATTTCTAAAAAAAAAAATTTTTTTTTTTCGAAAAAATTAAGAAAAAATCAAATTCAACTTCAAATTTATACAAGAAGACATATTTTTTTTATAATATTTTTTTTTTGTATCATAGACTATATATTTGTGAAGAAAATAAGATATCATTTAAGAAAATCGATGGAAAAATGCAAAAGTTGTATACAATTCATTGATAAGTTACCAAAATGCGTTTTTCCCTATTTTTCTGTTTTTTTGTAATAAACTGTTCGAAAATTTGAAACTTTTTGTAAAAGAAATTAGAAAATCCAAAAAATTCTTAAAGAAGGCATTAAAAGGAAATACCCGTGCCTCGCCGTTTTTCTCTAGCACGTCAGATTTTTTTTTAATCGATTTTTGAAGTTTTTTAATCCACTGTACATGAAAAAACAGAAATAACGCATTCTTGTGTTAAATCGATGAATTTAACTATATGATCCTTACATCTGAGGTGTATTATGTGTTCAGTAAACTTATGCAGGATACTGCGAGGAATATTTTTGTGGACAATTTTAACCCTCTAAAACCCTCACATGTGGGTCATTTTGACCCCCACATGAAGTTCATTTTGACCTACATGTGCGGGTTTGAGAGGGTTAAAATTGTCTACAAAAATATTCCGCGTAGTATCCTGCATAAGTTTGCTGAAGACATGATACACCTCAGATGTAAGGATCATATAGTTAAATTCATCGATTTAACACAAGAATGCGTTATTTCTGTTTTTTCATGTACAGTGGATTAAAAAACTTCAAAAATCGATTAAAAAAAAATCTGACGTGCTAGAGAAAAACGGCGAGGCACGGGTATTTCCTTTTAATGCCTTCTTTAAGAATTTTTTGGATTTTCTAATTTCTTTTACAAAAAGTTTCAAATTTTCGAACAGTTTATTACAAAAAAAACGGAAAAATAGGGAAAAACGCATTTTGGTAACTTATCAATGAATTGTATACAACTTTTGCATTTTTCCATCGATTTTCTTAAATAGTATTTTATTTGCCTAACAAATTTATAGACTATGATATATAAATACAAAATGATTTTTAAAATTTTTTTTTCTTGTAAAAATCTGCAGTTGATTTAGACATTTTTGTAATTTTTTCGGAAAAATATACTCTTTTTTTCTGAAATCAATTTATTTCATCGAAACTAACAAACCAGCCAAAAAGTGACGTGAGTATCATTTGTAGGTAATTTAATTTCCTTTAATATGACATATTATTTGTTTCAATACAAACATTGGTTCTTGAGATATTTGTATTTAAGTGGAACTATCTTTTTTTTTGGTCCAAAAACCGAAAATGACCGATATCTCGAAAACGACACGAAATAAAAAAAAAAAAATGCGATTTTCGGAATCAGTAGCCCATTTTTCATATAAAATGAGTAACGGCATTCGCTGGGAAAAAAAATTTTAATCATTTGTAAACTAGTGTTATTTTTAGTTGGTTGGTTTCGTTTTCTACGTGTACAGTACTGTATATGGGCATTTCCCACATGATGTGAGCGTCGCACACATTTAAAGTGAAGATTAGTAAGCGTGCAACCTTTGTCCCGGCTAAACATTAAATACCCTACACTGCAGTATTTTGAAAATTTTGCATAGATGGGAGGTGCCACGTCCTCTTGTCTGAGTTCACACAGTTTTTGCTCAGAGCTTGCATCTATAGTTCTTAGTGTCTGAGTAAAATTTGGTTCGATTAACTCAAAAAACGTTGTCAGTATAGCGTTTTAAAGCTTTTGCTTATATAGGAGGTGCCACGCCCTCTTGTCCGAGTTCGTCTAGCCTTAGCTCATAGAGTGCATTCATAGTCCTTATTATTTGAGCGAAATGTAGTGTGATTATCTCAAAAACTCTTTCAGTACATATTTCACCCAAAATTTGCTCAGGGCTTGCATCTATAGTTTTTAGCGTCTAAGTAAAATTTAGTACGAGTATCTCAGAAAATGCTTTTAGCAAAGCGTTTTGAAACGTTTACTTAAATGGGAGGTGCGACGTCCTCTTGTCCAAATTCGCCCAGCTTTTGCTCAGAGCTTGCGCTAATAATTCGTAGTATTTATGTGTATTTTGGTTTTGGCCCTATGCTCCTCCTAGGAGTTAAAGGAGAATACATACATACATACATGTGTATTTTGGTTGCATTGTCGTGAAAATACTCTTAAAGTTGCATTTTGAATATATTTTTTGTATGGGCGGTAGACATGTCCGTTGACCGATTTCTCTCAATTTCAATTCCACGAGCTAACTTTGACGACGGAGGTAGTGAACCAAATTTCATAGAATTATCTTGCTCAAATTTCCCAAAAAATTATTTCCACACAAAGCCAGGCAGCCACCCAACAGCCACCCAGACAGTCGGACATGGCTATATCGACTCAGGAGGCGACGCTGATCAAGAATATATGGTATATCATCTTTCCTTATACGAGATAAAATTGTATGTTCTTACATATGTATGTATGTTTGGAACGGGCAAAACTTTTTCTCGAAAACTGCTACAGCGATTTTAATGAAACTTCAGATAATGTTAGATATGAGTATACACTGAAGAATAGGCTGGGTTTGAACATTGTTTATACTCACCAGGGGGCATGCCACCGCCCTAAATTTTAAATTTGATTTGGTCATAACTAGCAAACAATACAAGGTATTTGGATGGGTGGTCGGGTACTGCTTAATAATACCTTGTAACAAACGAAAAATGGGCGGGATCGAAAAAGTTCCACGCCCACTTTTTAACCCTTGAAAATGTTGGATTCAATATTACTCGACAACGACTCCAACAATTTTGATGAACATTTAGGAGATGTTACCACTGCAAACAAGGATTAATATGTGATATGCCGTTATATTGTTAAAACTAGTTGAAGGGCATGGCACCGCCCACAAGAACATAACACGGTATAAAAAGAAAACTAATGAAGCAATCATTTTAAAATTAACTGTGAGGAGCCTACTTGCCATAAGGCATCTATGATCTGAAAGTGGGCGAATAAATTTTTCTTTCCATATTTTAATAAAAAATTCATTCAAAATGTCTGCAACAAAAATTATTTATATAAATACACCACAGAGTTGCATGAGAAAGTTTATAAGTTTCACACGTACAACCTTTCAGTGACTTTTGCTCATTTTTAGAAAAAACTATTTATGGCAACATTTCCCTATAAAACTGCATCATTACATTTTAGAAATTTAGTGGTCGAAAAATGCATTTTTTCCGCCAAAATACCACTGTGCAATGCGCTGTTAGCATGAGCGTACTGCGCGTGCATGGTGGTGGCACGATATGCAGAGCATATACAGTGGCGTGCAAAACTAAGTAAATGTTAGCAAGTGGTTTATTTATCTACCCATAAATCCGTTAATACTAAAGCAAATGCGTTGAATTTTTAGCATTTGTTCTTTATTAATTGACCTATCAGATGATATTAATTTAAGAGCTAAAATAAATCATTCCAAAGTTTTGTTGATATAAAAATTCACAAAATTTGATTTTTTCGAATATTGGACTTAAGGTGAAAATACGCATGTTATATATCGTACTTTTAATTTAGTTGGGATGGCATTGATTTTTTTACAAGTTTAAAATACATTGGAATATTTCTAGCCAATATAAAAAAAATTAGTCTTGATATGTTTGTCCATTTAAAAATATGTAAAAAATATATATTATGAAAGACTATATGGGGAAAAATTGAAATTCAATTTTTTTTAGGTGTCACGCAGCAGGAAAAAATCTGTAAAAAATATATATTATGAATGACTATACCGGAAATTCTGTAAAAAATTTTGGTAACTGTACACTGAAAAAAACCTGCAAAAAAAATTAAAAATTGGCATTTTATTATTTTTAGGTGTCACGCTGCTATAAAAAAAAAATCAGGAAAAAATATTTGTTATAAAAAACCACGGTCAAAAGTTATAAAAAATGTTGGTACCAAAAAAAATTTTTCAAAAATAAAATATTTTTTTTTTCCTTTGTCCTTCCGTTTGTAACGAAAAGAAAGAGGCGTGGCAGATACAGAAGATATAGATCATCATCAGGTTGTTCTTGATCAGCGTCACAAACTGAGTCGATATAAGCATGTCCGTCTGTCTGGCTGGGTGGCTGACTGTGTGTGGAAATACATTTTTTGGGAAAACTGAGCAAGCTAATTCAATGAAATTTGGAACACTATCTCCGTCGTTAGCTCGTAGAATTGAAAATGAGCAAAATCGGTCAACGGACACGGCTATCGCCCATACAAAAATATATTCAAAATGCAACTTTAGGAGCATTTTTCACGACAATGCAACCAAAATACACATAAATACTACTATTTTTTCCGTCATTGTGGTGAAATAAATTCTTCTTTTCAATCAAAATTTTTTTTGTATGTAATTTAGGTGTGAATTAATTGTAAAATGTAATAGATATTACACCGAAGTTAAATAATTTGGTAGTGGATGAATATCATTAGCCACAAATCAGGTAAGTTTACAAGTGTAATGTGATACAAATAGTCCAAGTCGGGTAAAGTGATATACTATATCACATTACCCGCAATAGTTGCAACGGTGCTTACAACGTTCCCATATAAAACCTGAGAAATGACCAGAAACAAATTTTCAGAATTACAAACTAAAAATTGAAAGCTTTCGAAAGACAGTTCTTCGAGCAAAACGACCTCATACATAAATATGAGGCTGAGAATGACAATGGCGTAAGTCAAGCCAAAAAATCATCTTGTTAGATTAGAATGTTTGTTCTTTCCTCATATGAAAATCATTGGTTTAGCTTCATCAAAAGTTAACATTTTTTTAAAGTGTGAATATGTAATAATAATATGGTTGAATCGGGCCCGGGCTTTTTTTCAATTGTTGTGAATTTCTTGCTTGGTATTCTTGCCGGGTCGGGCCTAATTTTTGAGGCCCGTGCCCAGCTCTAGTCCGAATTCGCCCAGTTTTTGCTCAGAGCTTGCGCTTACAATTCATAGTATTTATGTGTATTTTGGTTGCATTGTCGTGAAAAATACTCCTAAAGTTGCATTTTGAATATATTTTTGTATGGGCGGTAGGCGTGTCCGTTGACCAATTTCGCTCATTTTCAATCCCACGAACTTTGACGACGGAGGCAGTGTACCAAATTTCATTGAATTATCTTGCTCAGTTTTCCCAAAAAAATGTATTTCCACACACAGCCAGCCAGCCTCCCAGCCAGACAGACGGACATGGCTATATCGACTCACGTGGTGACGCTGACATTGCACTTTATAAAAAAGTAGATAAAATTTCTTTTAAAATGCATATATTCTCCTTTAACTCCTGGGAGGAGCATAGGACCAATATGAAGCGTTTCCATTTGTTGCGATCCCTTGCGATGACTTTGATCTCTTGCCACGACTTTCTCGATTCTTGTATTTCCTTTTCCAGCGACCTTTTCTAGTTGGTTTTGGGTCTACCACGTCCTCTATTGCCTTGTGGATTCAACTCAAGAGCCTGGCGACAAACTTCGCTGTGTGGTTTCCGGAGAGTGTGACCAATCCATCTCCATTTGCGCAGCTTGACCTCGTTTGCTCTAGCCCTCTAATTGCATTTTTGATGTAGCTCGGCATTTGATATAGTGCGAGGCCACCAAACCTTTAGTATACGCCTTAAGTATTTGTTGACGAATACTTGCAGCTTATTCGTTATTTGTTCAGTAACAAGCCATGTTTCGCACCCATATAACAAAACCGATTTCACATTCGAATCAAAAATGCGCACTTTCGTTTTGATGGATATAACGGAAGAAGACCATATTTTGTTCAGTTGAGCAAACGCGCCTTTTGCTTTTGCTATTCTATTGTTTTACTATCCTCTTTTGCTCCACCATCTATGGAGATAATGCTGCCTAAATACGTGAAGCTATCGACGTTTTCGATGTCATCGCTGCCAGCTCTAAACGTGATGTCATTCCTGTTTGCGTTTAGCTTCATGCTTTTAGTCTTCGATACGTTGATTTTTAGGCCGGCCTTTTGTGATTCCAAGACAAGGTCTTCAATTTTGCTTTGCATATCTGAGTGTTTGGACGATAAGTGGCAAATGTCGTCAGCGTAGTCGAGATCTTCTAGATGTTCGGTAAAGTTCCATTGGATACCCCTTTTGGCCTTATCAAGAGGGAAGAGAGATGGCGATAGTAAACACCCCAGCCGTACGCCTGAATTAGTGGTGAATGTCGGTGACAACAACCCGTTGTGTAACACACTGCATTTATTTAAAAATTTACCGAAATTTGGCTCAAACAGAACTTTTGTTTAGGCGGTCGGAAAAACGGTTTTTATTTTAAATCAAGGCGTCTTACGAAGAAATTTTATTTGGCAGGAAATGCTTAGAATCTTTTAAGGAATAAATTCGATTTTTTTCATAATTTTTGGGAACATTTTATAATTTTTCAAACTTGGACAAAAAAATTAAAAAAGTTCCAAAAAATTCTCATGTATTTCTTGAGTGATTCTAAACATTTTTTGCCTTATACACTTTTTTCGTAAGATGCTTTGGTTTTGAGTAAAAGCGTTTTTTCCGACCGTATGAAGAAAATTTCCATGGTCAATTGGTCAATTTTTAACCTAAGAAATTTTTAAAGGAAATTTTATCTACTTTTTTTTACATTGCGCAATGTGTCTGCCTATCTCTGACCCTAAAAAAGTTATAGACAAAAGAGTAAGAAATCACAAGAATTCGTTTTTTTGCTTTTTTTTATTTGTTTCAAAATTTTTGTCATAAGACATTTTTTTAATAAGTTTTTTCGATGGCAAATTAAATTCTCTACAAAAAGTTTTCCAAAAAAAATATCGAAGTTTTGCTTCGTTCGCTAGATATTTTGAAAATCTGTCAAGGGTGCTTTCTCCTCCCTCTTATTTAATAGCACTCTACGGTTTTTCATCTTTAATGACCAATTGACCGATTTCTGTTCCGTTTCCGTTTAAGCATGTTTTTACGACCTAATCAATAGACTATTAGCAAAAACTAGGTAAACTCGGACAAGAGGGCCTACTACCTCTCATATGAGTAAAACATTCAAAATTCGATACATAAAGCGTTTTTGAGATAATCGTACCAAATTCACTCGACACTTGGAACAGTGAGCGCAAGATCTGAGCAAAAACTAAGTGAATTTGGGCAAGAGGGCGTGGCACCCCCCGTTCAAGTAAAATTTTCAAAATGCTGAAGTGTAGGGTATTTTTGGTGGGGCCAATAGTATCACCCTTATAGTTGATTTTACTGTACTTAAATACTAAATCCGACACTTCTTATAGCATTGGTTACCACCTAAAAATTTATTTTATGCCAAAAAATCGAATAAACGCGAAACATGTCGATACCAGTAGTGATCGAAATTTTTTTTTTTTAATTGGTCTTGTATGAATATTAAAAACAAGTTAATTTTTTTTTGCAGACAGTACTTACCACTCAATCAGTTAGTAGTGCGCAAAAAAAAGTTAAGCTAAAAAAATTGTGCATACTCATAGCCGTATTTCTGGCTTTCTAAAATTGTTTTCAATTACATTTGTGAATTGCAAGCTGAAGGCTGTATCCAGTAACATTAATTCAAGTATTGAGCATGGTTTTCTTAAGTGACAATAGGACGCAACATGTCGTATTTTTGCTGACCTTTTGTATTTATGTATACAATACGCTTGCGCAGACACAATATGTTGTCAAACATGGACAAACGTTTAGTCCGGGTCTAGGATATTTTGCAACGCATCGTGATGATGAGCAGCAGCAACAAAATTTGCAACTGCAGCAGCGCAATTTACTTTTGCAAAGTAATGATACGAAAAGCTACAATAACAACCCATTTCAAATTATAAACGAATGGAAATACTTGGATTTTGAATATCCAACTTATACACGAAGACAACAGGCAATCGCTTCAAGGTAATAATACAATTGTATATTAAAACCGCATAGATATTTAATTATTAGGGTGGGCCGATTTGCAAGCCGACCTCGGCTACCCCCCTATGTGAAAGTTCATTCAATTCTAAGGATAAATGCCAAAGGAACCCATACCTCTTCGTTCAACTTTAGTTCTGGGGCATTTTCGATTGAGAATTTTAACTTGCATTTATGTTAATATTTATTTTTATTTTTATACTACATTTTGAAAAATCTTATGGAGATAAAAGTAATGTTATAATATGATTTGGCTGGTATTCTGCCAAAAATGAATAAAATTGGGTTCTGTTTACACAAAAAGTTTACTTGATGATGTGTAATTGACGATATTTACTTGAAAAAATTATATCGGTCAAATAACCGATTATTGTGACCCACTTTCAGAATAAACGATTCATATTTTTATATGAATTTTTTCAAACAAAACACCAACCTAGACTGCCGAATCTAACATTAATTTTTTTTTCTAAGGCGCCATGTGGTGGCAGTTTTAGGAACTAAATTGGCAGTATTTCTTATTTTATACAACAAACTATCATCGTTTATTTTAAAAGTGGGTCATAATAATCGGCTATTTGACAGATATCACTTTTTCAAATACATGTCATCAATTCCACACTATCAAGTAAATTTTCCGTGTAAACAAGACCTTATTTTATTAATTTTTTACGGAATACCAGCCAATTCATATTATGACAATACTTTTGTCTCTATAAGATTTTTCAAAATCTATATATGAAGCAAAACACGCCAATTTTGTTGTCTCCGATTTCGCTCAAATTTGGCAATCTGGTAGTTCCGGTGTGCAAGAACAATAATCCGGGAGGATTTGGTTCTAGTACTATTTGTTGTTAACTACCGAGTCCCCTATTGTGTGCTTACAAACTTTATGTATTTTATAATCTAGTTCAATTTTGCTTCAAGAAGTTTTTTTGAAAGATTGATATTTTGTGAGTTATGGTCGAAAAACTAAAAATGACCGAACATTTTACATCAAAACAACCACTGCATAAAATTTTTTGACATAGTTTTTTAAGAAAACCTACTTGTTGGACATTTAGCTACAGTTTTAGTTAGTAAAAAACCGGTTTCTGAAATGGTACTCAAGCTATTGATCGGAAACTGAGGAGCCTCTAACAAAAACTTTGGAGGTCGATTTACTCAGCTATGGGCTATCGTCCCAGTATAGCCAAGTCTTGTCACTAATTTTTCTGTTGCATAGTGATATTTATTACATCCCTGACGCGCTTTCCTGAAGTTTTAAGAATTTTTCGTTTTTTGTAACACCTAGTGAAATTTCCCGTAGAATATTTATATACTTAGAGTTGTTTTAGAGTTTTACAGTGGGTTGAAATTTGGAAAATATTGATTGTAAGAAGTCCTTATTGATTTTAACGATTTTTATACCCTACACCCAGGGTATATTCACTTTGTCCTTCCGTTTGCAGCGCATAGAAGGAGGCGTGATAGGTATGGAAAAGTACATATATTCTTGATCAGCGTCACCTCCTGAGTCGATGCAGCCATGTCCGTCTGCCTGTCTGTCTGGCTGGCTGGCAGGCAGGAAATATTTTTCACGGGGAAACTAGGCAAGATAATTCGATGAAATTTGGTACACTGCTTCCGTTGTCAAAGTTAGCTCGACTTATTGAAAATGAGCGAAATCGGTGAACGGACATGCCTACCGCCCACACAAAAAAAAAAATATTTAAAATCAAACCTTAGGAATATTTTTCACGACAATGCAACTTTAATACACATAAATACTAAGGACAGTAAGTACAAGCTCTGAGCAAAAACTAGACGAAATCGGACAATTGGGCGTGGGATCTCCCTTATAAGCAAAATTTTCAGAATAGTGCATTGTAGGGTATTTAATGTTTGGCTAGGCCAAAAGTAACGCCCTTACTAGTTTTGTTTTCGGGATGAAATTTTGACTTTTTAGTGTTCAACCATTATTAGTGAAATTTTATAGCAAATGTTTCTGTATTACATACTTGTTCAATATTCCCCCATTTAATTTGTCATTTTTGTACCTTTTTAAGAAAAGGGTAATAATGACCCATATGTGGGGTTTGTTGAGGCTTAAAATATGCTACAAAAATGTTCCTCGCAATATCCTGCATAAGTTTACTGAATACATAATACAACTCTGATGTAAGGATCATGTTGTTAAATTCATCGATTTAAGACAAGAATGCGCTATTTTTGTTTTTTTTCATGTACAGTGGATTTGAAAACTTAAAAAATCGATTAAAATAAAATCTAAAGTGCTGGAGAAAAACGACGAGACACGGGTATTTTTTTTAAGCATTTACTTCAAGATTTTTTTTGGATTTTCTCATGTGTTTTACAAAAAGTTTGAAATTGTCGGACAGTGTTATGAAGTTTTTCGGTTAACCGCTTCTGCTTCCACTTAAGAAAAGAGCTTTAGCGGTCAAATTTTGTTTGAATTTTAATTTTATTTTAATCAAAATAATTCGAATAATTACACGCTTCAACACAAAATTTGGGATGGGTTCTAACGTAGCACTTTCGATTGCCATTGGAGAGTAGAAAAAAACTGCCAAAGAATTTTTCGAAGTTCGGTCTTAAAACGCCGCTTTAGCGACTCGAAGTTCGAAAAATCAATTAATATGGAAAAATCGTACTTTTAGATTTAAAATTCAAATTTTTTACATGAAATCTTCATTTCTCGTTTATGATGTATTGTAAAAATACCTTAACCACTGCTTGGACCAAGGTCGCAATTAAGTTTTAAAAACAAGTTGATGATTTACAAAATGATATTGAAGCCTGTCTGGACTTACGGGATCCAACTTTGGGGTACGTGCAGTAATTCAAATATTGAAATTTTACAAAGATTTTAATCAAAAACATTGCGACTTATTCTAAACGCTCCATGGTACGTTTCAAATGATACTATTCATAGTGATCCGAATACATCAACAGTTAAGAACGAGATGCGGTTGGTTTCTGAAAAATGCTTGGCAAGACTTGATGACACAAATGAAATAGTGCGGCTGAAAAGGCATCATCATATCCTAGATTTACCCTTCAGAAATGTTAAATCTTCTCTTCTTATACGAGATAAAATTGTATGTACTTATGTTCTTATGTATGTAAGTATGTTTGGAACGGGCAAAACTTTTTCTCGAAAACGGCTACAGCGATTTTAATGAAACTTCGGCTAATGTTAGATATTGGCATACAATGAAGAATGAGCTAAGTTTGAACTTTGTAAATGCTCACCAAGGGGCGTGGCATCGCCCTAAATTTTAAATTTGATATGGTCATAACTCGCAAACCATACAAGGTATTTGAATGAAATTTGGTGAGCGGATACGGCTTAATAATACCTTGTAACAGACAAAAAGTGGGCGAGATCGAAGAAGTGCCACGCCCACTTTTTAGCCCTTGAAAATTTTGATTCAATATTACTCAATAACGACTCCAACAATTTTGATGAAAATTTAGGAAGTGTTACCTTTGCAAACAAGTATGTATTAATATGTGATATGCCATTATATCGGGAAAACTCGTTGAAGGGCGTGGCACCGCCTACAAAAATATAATACGGTATAAAAAGAAAACTAATAAAGTAATCATTCTAAAATTAACTGTGGGGAGCCTACTTGCTATAAGGCATCTCCGATCTGAAAGTGGGCAAAATATCGCAGTTGCGCGTGGAACCTCTCAAACAAGCAAAATACGTTAAATGCTATTTCTCGCAAATGTTACAAGGTATTTTAATGAAACTTGGGATGTAGGTACTGCTTAATAATACCTTGTAACAAATTAAAAGTGGGCGGGATCGAATAAGTGCCACGCCCACTTTTTAACCCTTGAAAGTTTTGATTCAATATTACTCGAAAACGACTCATACAGTTTTGATGAAAATTTAGGAGCTGTTACCTCTGCAAAAAAGTATTAATATGCGATATGCCATTATATTGGGAAAACTCGTTGAAGGGCGTGGCATGCCCGCAAAAATATAATGCGCTATAAAACGAAAACTACTAAAGCATTCTTTCTGAATTTAACTGTACGGAGTCTACTTGCTATAAGGCACCTACGACCTGAAAGTAGGCAAAATATCGAAAGTGCGCGTGGAACCTCTCATACAAGTTAAACACATTAAATGCTATTTCTCGTAAATGATACAACATATTTTGATGAAATTTGGTATGCGAATCTGGATCAGGAGTGTTTAAAGCATAACAAAAAGAAGGCTTTGTTTAATAATTGCCACGCCCACTTTTTTATCAAAATAAAAATTTTGGTTAATAACTCAGGCACAAAAAAAAATGGGATGAAATGTTTAATTCTTATATGCAGTCTTATGTACTTTTTGACGCTGAATCCGTCTTCATCAGCAGAACTATCATTATACCTGTAGGATTTTGAAATATCCTTGCTTGAAGTTGAAGAAAACGCTGTGGTCAGTCTTACAGCGTAGCTACAAGAAAAGGTGAAATTCTATTTTATTAATAGCATCGGATAGTTACACTCTTTCTTATTCAAATATCCTTCCGGATTTTTCCAAAAAGATTCTTATTTTCCGAGTTATGATTCTTTGAAGATAAGATATTTGAGCCGCCTTACAAAAGACGAAATATTTTGGGTGCGTGACATATCCCATTTATTAATTTTAGGGCATTCTATTTCACCAAAAAAAAATTTGAGTTTTTAATATTTTTCTATACCATTCGATGCTTTCCGAGTTTTTTCTTATTATTAATCTAATCGGTTTATTTATCATTTTGAAAGCATGACCGTTAGAAGTGAAAAGATACAAGTTTCATAACAAAAAATAGCTATGAATAAAAACATCGACTAAAATAATACGATTAGATTGTTGACTGAGCAGGGATCGGTCTCCAGGTACTATGTATTTAAATGATGTATTATAAAAAACCTAGATTTTTAACTTAGCATTGCACAACTGAAGTGCAAGCTTACAATTTTTGATTGTTACTAGACTCAAGAAATTTGCTTATTATCGCTACACACTGGGCTTGAACAGTCGATTTTTTATTTTAAATGGGATATGTATTTTTGCGATATTTCGCGAAGATGAGCAGCTACGATTTCGGGGTTTGCATTTTTCAGGCCACTAAACTAGTACAAATAAACCCCATTCACAGATTTTGTCGATACTTTCATCACACCTATCGACTGTTCAGCCCAGTGTGGCTAGTCGATAGATTGTAAATAAAATGATGAAAAAAAAAACAAACATTTTTTGTAATTTAATGCAAAAAACACGTTTTTAATATTCCAGTTTGCGATATTTCGAAGTAAAATTTAGATATCGAAATATTTTAAATTAGGTTTTAAAGAAAAATACTAGTGCAAATACAGCAAAAAACAGTGCTTTCCGACTTCTAGGTACGTACGATGGGCCTACAAAAATTCGCTTAGTTGAATTGAAAAAACTTTTAAATTTAATTTTTTAAATTTATAACTTTATTCTTCATCTATTTGTATTTTTTCAACGTAATCGCCATTTATTTTGATACATTTTTGAAGTCGATAAATCCATCTTGAAAAACAGTCTTCAAAATCGGCTTTTTGCAGTTTTGCAATTTCATCATTAACCGCATTTATTATCTCCTGATTGCTGTTGAATACTCTCCCTCTCAAATTTTTTTTTATTTTTGGAAACAACCAGAAGTCGCAAGGAGCTAGATCTGGAGAATAAGGTGCGGGACGAATTTCTTCGATGCCTGAAAGCGCAATAAAATCGGTCGTTTTTTCAGCAGTGTGCGCTGGCGCATTATCGTGATGTAGAAAGTAGCGGCGTTGCTCCTTTTTTTTTGGCGTTTCCCAATAAATTTTGGAAGACTTCTGGTAAACAGGTTTCAGTATACCACTTAGCAGTAACTGTCTGACCTTTTTCCAAAGGAATAGCAGCTACAACTTTCTCTCTGGTGAAGTAAACTGACATCATTACTTTTGTTGCTGACTTTTTTTTGCTTTACTTTAACAGGTGGACTTGCACTTTCTGGGCTCCATACCATGGATTGTTGTTTGGTTTCAGGGTCGTACTTCTAAAACCATGCTTTATCACCTGTTCCGATTTTCTTGAAGGTGTTAGACTCTCCGTTTTTGAATTTTTCAAGAAAATACTTAGCAAAACGCACACGTGCCTCTTTTTGAGCATCACTTAAAATTCTAGGACCCCATCGTGCAGATTTCTCCGCGTATCCAAGATCATTTTTTAATATTTGCGATACAGCCATGGCATTCAAGCCCAGTTCCTGGGTCAATCTTGGATCTTCGTCAATTTTAGACATAACCAGCGCTACACATTCATAATCAGTCGAAGATTTTGGGCGGCCTTCTCGAGGTTCGGGACCACTTTGAAATGCTATTTGGCATTCATTAAATATTTCCATAGGCTTGAGCTTACGTCAAAATCCAAAAAGAATAGCAAACCGAATCTCTTGCTGCGTTGGCATTGAAATATCTGCTAACATTATTTCACGAATTTTACGTTTTCTTCTCTCCATTTTGACCGATCTTTCTGAAAATTAAAATGGTATATCGTAAGACTATAAAAAATAATACGTAATTTTTTGATTTACTTAAAATTTATAACATGACACCAACTAAGCGAACTTTTGTTAGGCCCTACGTATATCTCATTCAAGATAAAGACGCGTTAAAATTTATCATCACAAAATACATCGAAAATGACTATTTTTATTTTTGTTTATAGCATTTCTTTTTATTTTTTTTTTATAGCGGACTCAATGAAGCATTTTAGATGGAAATCCTCAAGAACAGCTCCGATTTTGATGATTTTTTTTTAAATTTTGTTTTTATTTTTTTTATTTAAAATCAGAAACATTTTGGAGCGCGGTCCGAGTTATATAATTTTTTAAACAATATTTAAAAAAGCTATATTTTCATAAAAAAAATTGTTAAAAGAAATGCAACAAACAAAAATCAAAATAGTCATTTTATATGTATTTAGCGATTCTAAATCCGAATCTGGCATTAAAATTGCTGTATCTTGAATGGTTCCTGAGATATCTTCTATTCTTATAGCGTCTAAAATTGTGTATATAAAAACTGTTGCTATGTTTTTCTCAAGAACGGCTATAGCGATTTTAATGAAACTTTAGAAAATAACACGCGCTAATATATGCTAAAGAATGAAGTAGACTTTGTCTTAGTATATACTTATGAAGAGACGTGGCACCGCCCCAAACTTTTAATTTGATTTAGTCATATCTTTTGAACCGTATAAAATTGTTTAATGAAAGTTAGTACATAGCTACTGACTACACCGTTCGACACGAAAAAAAAACACATGAGAAAATCCATAAAATTCTTAAAGCAGACGTTAAAAAAAAATTCCCGTGTCTCGTGGTTTTTCTCCAGCACGTCACATTTTTTTTTAATCGATTTTTTAAGTTTTTTTTTTCCACTGTATATGAAAATCAAAAATACCGCATTCTTGTGTTAAATCGATGAATTTAACTATATGATCCTTACATTTGAGGTGTATCATGTGTTCAGCAAACTTATGCAGGATATTGCGGGGAATATTTTTGTAGAAAATTTTAACCCTGCACAACCTCCACATGTGGGTCATTTGACACCTAAAACAGGGGAATATTGATTCAGTATGTACTACAGCAATATTTGCTATACAAGCTTACTACTAGTTGCTGAATACTAAAAAAGCAAAATTTTATCCCGAAAGCAAAAAAATCGTTAAAATCAGTAAGCAGTTCTAACAATAAATATTTTCCAAATTTCACCCCACTGTAAAACTCTAAAACTACATTTTGGACAAAACTCGTTCTCACAAGATCATAACGAAATTACACAAGGATAATTTTCCTAGAATACATTAACCTATTATATCCTGTTTTTATAGGTCTTTTTGACCCCTTTTTCTAAAAAAGAGCCACAATGGGTTAAAAAATCTTGCAAAAATATCCTACAAAAATTTCACTAAGAGTTGCCAAAGACGAAAAATTCTTCAAACTGGAGGTAAGCGCGTCAGGGATGTAATTAATATGCAATGTGAAAAGTCCTAATTGATTTAAACGATTTTTTTGGTTTCGGGCTCAAATTTCGACCTTTACGTGTTAAAACTAGTAGTGAAATTTTATAGCGAATATTTCTGTAGTCCATATTTCCCTGTTTTGGGTGTCATTTTTGTACTTTTTTAAGAAAAGGGCAAAAATTACCCACATGTCAACAGGGGTCAAACAGGGTTAAAATTTTTTACAAAAATATTCCCCGCAATATCCTGCATAAGTTTGTTGAACACATGAACACACCTCAGATGTAAGGATCATATAGTTAAATTAATCGATTTAACGCAAGAATGCGGTATAATTGGTTTTTTCATATACAGTTTATAAAAAAACTTCAAAAATCGATTAAAAAAAAATGTGAAGTGCTGGAGAAAAATCACGAGAAACGGGTATTTTTTTTAACGTCTACTTTAAGAATTTTTTGGATTTTCTAATGTGTTTTAAAAAAAGTTCGAAATTGTTCCACAGTGCTATCAATGCCTTATAATGGGCAAAAATTGACCGAAATCGGAAAAGTGCCACGCTCACTTTTTAACCACTGAAAATTTTGAAATTTTGATTTTAATATTAGTCGAATACGGATTTTGATGAAAATCAAAATTTTAAAAAGTAGGCGTGGCACTTTTCCGATTTCGCTCAATTTTTGCCCATTATAAGGCATTGATAGTCAGTAGCTATGTACTAACTTTCATTAAAAAATTTGATACGGTTCAAAAGATATGACCAAATCAAATTAAAAGTGTGTGGCGGTGCCAAGCCTCTTCATAAGTATATACTAAGACAAAGTCTACTTCATTCTTTAGCATATGTTAGCGCGTATTATTTTCTTAAGTTTCATTAAAATCGATATTGCCGTTCTTGAGAAAAACATAGCAACAGTTTTTATATACTCAATTTTAGACCCTATAAGAATAGATGATATCTCAAAAACTATACAAAATACAGCAATTTTAATGCCAGATTCAGATTTAGAATCGCCAAATACATATAGAATGACTATTTTTGTTTGTTGCATTTTTTTTAACAATTTTTTTTTATGAAAATATAACTTTTTTAAATATTGTTTAAAAAATTATATAACTCCGACCGCGCTCCAAAATGTTACTGATTATAAATAAAAAAAAAAAAACAAAATTTAAAAAGAAAAAAAAAAATCATCAAAATCGGAGCTGTTCTTGAGGACTTCCTCATTTTGCCTGTTTTTCGGCTTCATTGACGCCACTAATATGGATGATGCAGTAACATAAAAGATATAGAAAAACGCAAAACACGGTGCTTGTGGGAGAATTTAAATCAAATTTTGATGTACCTCGGATTTTTTTGTAAATTCTTATTATAGATGTCAAAAGAAGTTATTCTATGAAAAAAAATTAAATTATAGAGGTGGCGCTTTTTTAAAAAAACGATAAAAATCGAATTTGAAGATAAATAAGTGGTTTTACATAGTTAAATGAATTTTATTGATAATAATAAGTATAAAAAAACAATACAATCAAATTTTTTTCCAGATTCTGTTTACTTATCGTTCAAATGATGTATAAAAATATTTTCACCCGTGACCCCTCGACTAAATTTTGAGATAATCCCTTTTCCAATTGGGGCATTTTCCCATACAAAAATATAAATTTTTTTTTTAACTACATTACACAAAAATCAAAATAATCATATTCGATGTATTTTGCGATGCTACACGCGAATCCGACCTCGCTCTATCGTGTATAGTTTTTGAGATATTCTAATCTAAAAACCGAAAAAAGTCGTTTTTTGCCATGTTTTGAAGCTATATAACTATGTAACATATCATTTATTTGTTAAATGTGGTTAAAGTGCTTGAAAGCCATGATCTTTTCCTTTAAAATCTAATTTAAATTATGTTTATATCTTCATGCTTCTAAGAGATATCGTAGACCGAAATATTGGCTAAACGGGTTTTTTGCACTTTTGTGTCTTTTTAGGTTAGGATATCTTTGAGGAAAAAAAAGATATCAACATAATTTAAATTAGGTTTTAAAGGCAAAGATTAGGACTTTAAAGTTGTTTGCCAGATTTAACGAAACTAAAATTTCTTTCACATTTTAAACATGTTCAACGAACCGACCATTTTAAAATTAAGCCGTATGGCATACACGTAACAACAACACTAGGGGTGTCAAACGGCTGAATTTACAAGTAGTCGGTTCGTTGAACATGTTTAAAATGTGAAAGAAATTTTAATTTCGTTAAGTCTGGTAAACAACTTTAAAGTCCTAATCTTTGCCTTTAAAACCTAATTTAAATTATGTTGATATCTTTTTTTTTTCCTCAAAGATATCCTAACCTAAAAAGACACAAAAGTGCAAAAAACCCGTTTAGCCAATATTTCGGTCTACGATATCTCTTAGAAACATGAAGATATAAACATAATTTAAATTATATTTTAAAGGAAAAGATCATGGCTTTCAAGTACTTTAACCACATTTAACGAATAAATGATATGTTACATAGTTATATAGCTTCAAAACATGGCAAAAAACGACTTTTTTCGGTTTTTAGATTAGAATATCTCAAAAACTATGCACGAAAGAGCGATTCTGAGGTCGGATTCGCGTGTAGCATCGCAAAACACATCGAATGTGATTATTTTAATTTTTATTTAATGTAGTTAAAAAAAAATTTATTTTTTTGTATGGGAAAATGCCCCAATTGGAAAAGGGATTATCTCAAAATTTAGTCGAAGAGTCACGGGTGAAAATATTTTTATACATCATTTGAACGATAAGTTAACAGAATCTGGAAAAAAATTTGATTGTATTGTTTTTTTATACTTATTATTATCAATAAAATCCATTTAACTACGTAAAACCACTTATTTATCTTCAATTTCGATTTTTATCGTTTTTTTTAAAAAGCGCCACCTCTATAATTTTAGTTTTTGCATAGAATAACTTCTTTTGACATCTATAATAAGAATTTACAAAAAAATCCGAGGTACATCAAAATTTGATTTAAATTCTCCCACAAGCACCGTGAAAAAGAATCTGTTACGATTTCGTAAATGTTATGTTCTGATTATATATTGTCTAGAGAGTCGAAGTACGTATTTGATTTTTGGCGTCATCGGGGAACGCCTATTTTTCATTTTAGCCAACTGTGTATAGCGATTCAACTTTGAAAAATGCTTCTACTAATTACTGACAATCGAAAATGCTCTCCTACATAGAACCCAACCCCAAACTTTTGATTGATCGTGGGAGGGAAAAAAATGCAAAGTTGAGGGTATTTTTTAATTTATGACAGTTTTCTGTAAATTTATCCAAAGCGGTACAAGATATGCTTTTAATATATTTGAAGAAAATAACCCAATAACCACTGGAGTATGTTTAAGTTATGTTTAGAATACATTATAAATGATAAATGAAGATTTCATGTATAAAATTTGAATTTTTAACCTAAAAGTACGGTTTTTCCATAGTACTTGATTTTTCGAAATTCGAATCGTCAAAGCGCCGCTCTACGACCGAACTTTGAAAAACTCTTTGACATTTTTTATCTACTCATCAATGGCAATCGAAAATGCTCTATTAGGGTGGGAGGGAAAAAATGCTAAATTGAGGGTATTTTTTAATTTTTCAGTTTTCTATAAATTTCTCCAAAACGGTACAAGATATGCTTCTCATATTTGGGAAGAAAATATTAGGATATGCTTAAGTTATGTTCAGAAGACACTATTAACGAGAAATGAAGATTTCATGTAAAAAATTTGAATTTTAAACCTAAAAGTACGATTTTTCCATAGTCCTTGATTTTTTTAACTTTGAACCATTATAACGCCGCACAGTGATGCAATTAGTACATGCTAATCGGAAAGAACTATGTTTTTTGCAGTTTTTTATGTTTTAGGTATGGAAAAGTACAAAAAAAACTATTTCAGAAATTTTGGAGAAGTGGGTGTGGCACCTCCCATACAACTTATTTACATTTTGCGCTATATCTTAAAAACGGAACGAGCTATGGTTACAAAATTTTAGGTGCATAGGTTTTATGCAGTTTCTTAAATTTATAAAAAATTTGAGCACGGTTGGACAAGTGGGCGTGGTACCTTCCATACAACTGGAATATATTTTGGGCTATATCTTAAACACGAATAAGCTGCGGTTACAAAATTTGTAGTGTATGGGTTTTATGTAGTTTCTGAAATCTATAAAAAATATGAATACTGTTGGACAAGTGGGCGTGGTACCTCCCATACAACTGAAATATATCTTGCACCATAACTAACGAAAAAATCTGCAATAACGAAATTTATATTCGAATCTTATATTCTCTTTGAAGCAAGCAAATGAGTTGCATAAAAGAGAACACAAAACAAAAACCAAATAATATTAATATAATAATTAAGCTTAGTAAGTATCAGTGATGATATTTGACAATTTGGGAGGGGACTTTTTTTACCCTTCAGAAAGTACTTTTTTGGATGCGAGAGTACTTTTTAATAACATGATTAAATAAGCTTTTGTTTTGTTGCTGACGCAAATATATATTTAATTTTTATTATATTAAAACAATAACAAAAACAATAAACAAAGAATTTTCAAAAAAAAAAAAACTATTTGAGGATTTATTTCATATCCATATAATTAAATAACAATGTTTATATCATATACTTCATATCATTTATAATAAATTTTATTATTTATACTTTTTATTTTATATACATATTTATACTTTTTATATAATTAAATATAATTTATTTATATTATTTTTATGTATTAATAATATTTATTGCTTTTCTCGGGCTATCTACGTTTATTTTTTATAATTTTTATTTCTATAATTGATTTTTTTTTTTCTGTGTATTACATAACGTGTTGTGTTTTTAAATATGTTACCCGGATTAGAGCTCAAAGTAATGAAATAACCCAAAAAACCATTTATAATACATATTTAAAAAAAATATTCGGAACCTGGATTTGAAATTTAAATTAATAGCATTTTTAGGACAATCAAATAGGTTGAAAAAAAAAATACAATGTCAAGTTTGCGCACCTAGGCACTCCTAGTGCTTAATCTAGACATAATATTCGTTTGAAAAAAAAAAGTTTGGTGAAAATATCAAGTAGCCATTTTTTTTACTTACCAAAACATTTAACCAAGTTTTTCGTTTTTAAGACTGATTTACACTTCACTAAAATAGGTTTTTTTTTATTTCGTGTATTTATTTATTTTTTTTTCTCAGTGTAAAAATATTGTGTGTTGCATTACAAATATTTAAACCCCACAAAAAGTCTCATCGACTTAAAATTATATATATTTCAGACAAGGGCGTGCACAAGGGGGGGACAGGGGGCAGCTGCCCCCCCTATCTCTAGCTTTTAGAGTTATAAATATATCATATTCATTCATTTTTATAGTAGTTTTTACAACTTTTTATATTAAAGCCAAACAAAACACGGTTTTTTTGGACAATAGTTTATGCAAATACACTTTTTTGTATCTTTACTATTGCAAACAATTACATACCAATTGTAATCGGATAATATTTCAAAAAGTTATTAAGGTTTCACTGAAGTAAGACTATTCAGAAGGTTACCCAAAGTTGCTTAAGAACTAAAGACTATGTTCTTGCAAAAAATGCTGCGTTAAAAAATTCAAAATTTTTTGTGTAGGTAGTATAGATAATATCCGCTTCCGAAAGAAA